>APFE031204329.1:30628-87040 GCA_000404065.3 Pinus taeda | reverse complement strand
GCTCCCGTCCGGGAGCGATTTGGGGAGCGCGCTCCCGAGCCGCTCCGGCCAGGAGCGCGCTCCGGGAGCAGGTTCGAAGGGGGGGGGCCGCTCCCCCGCATCACAGTTTTGCTCTAATCCTTTGCAAAATAATACTTGTTCAAGTGTATAGGAAAGATCTTTTGTATTGTGTGCAAGAATCCATCTAGATATGGGAGAAATCTCAATTAGATCAACTCACTCCTAAAGTCAAAGCAATCCAAGACTCAACCATTTTTTCGCTCCGAATCTTCCATCTAATGAAATACAGGGGGGAGTTTTCTTACTCTATAGCTACTTGATCATCCATTTAAATTTAAAATACTTATTTGATTCTAGCTCTTTCAAAGTTATATCTGGCTATTTCAAAGAGCTAAGTTATGGCTAGTCGAAGAGAAGAGTTTTCTCATACTCTTTGGCCTAGCCTCTTGTAGATTATTTTGTAACATATTTTGTAGTTTCCATGAACTAATATTTGTTGCGTTGTTGTAACCATTTTTATCATGTTCTCTTGCAACTACTTGCGGGGTTCATCATCAAAAAACTACTTACAAGTTTGCATGCAGAACCTTGGGGCTAGAATTTAGTGACTACTTCCACCTTCAAGCCGTGTTATTCCTGAGAGAGGTCGAGTTCTTTTGGTCATCTCTTCTCTTTCTTAGTCGTGGCCATAGAAAGGGCTTATCCTCTCTTCTCCTTCTTCAAAATCTGAATTTTGTTGAGCCTATTTGGGCCTCAAATTGCAGAAAGTTTTAGCTTTGAAAGTTCTATGGTTTGAAGCCAAATTGTTAAAACTTTCATTGGATTTTAGAGAAAACTTCATTTCATTTTCCTTCTTGTAACATCTAATAAAATTTCTGATTTTGGGAGTGTGGGTGTTACACATTGTTATCCCATCTCTCCACCTTTTGGAGAGGCTTGGCAGTTTGATCTTTGATCTATTTTATTTGCATGCATCTCATTTAATTGGGGAATTAGCACAATCATGCATTATACTCATTCCGCATCTGTTTTAGTTTGATTTACTACATGTTTCAAGTACATAACAAGTTCAGATTTTTTTCATAAAAGCAGCTTTTACTTGATTTTATTTGGCTTGAACATAGTTCCAAATTTACTTATGCTTCACCATTAAATAAATCTTACATGCATCAACTATTTGGTCAAATTTTCTCCATAAAGTAAGTGTTATGCTCTTGACCTGCGAGAAGATACCAGAATACCAAATATGCGAAGAAATATACCCAGAATACAGAACAATAAGAAATAACAGCGAGTATTTTATTATTCAAAAGGGAAAGCAATGTTCGCTTGCCTCTTTGAGGGCGCAACCTCCAATAGAGTTGCACTCAATTACAAAATAAGACACGATGCTCCTCGAGGGGAGTCTCTATCTTTTATATAGGATTCATAGATGCAACACTGTGGGTCAATACCATGGTTCTTATTAATACCATCTATCTAATACCATGGCCATTTGCAACTAATTGTGGTCCCTTCTTTAAATGCGGGTCAACCACTTACAATTATTAGTATGGGCTTTATTGACTCTTTACTTAACTATTTAATATGACTCGACCCTATTACATAAATAAGGGGGTTAGGGTTGGACCCTAACATGCCCTCCCCCATAAAAATAGCCTTGTCCTCAAGGCTGAAACTGCGGAAACTGCTTAAGGACAGTGGCTGGTTCCCAGGTTGCATCTTCTAGAGAGGTGTCTTTCCACTAGACGAGGACTTCCTTGATCATGCAGCCGCGCAGGTGCCGTTCTCGCGTGTCAAGAACCTGTTCAGGTCGAAGCCAGATTGAACCTTCTTCATCCAATTCCGGTAGACTGGTTTGAATTCGGCATTGGTTCCCAATCACTTTCTTGAGGCATGAGAAATGGAAGACTGGATGGATTTTTGTCGTGGGTGGCAAAGCTAGCTTGTAGGCTACTTCTCCGATGCACTGAAGTACTTGATACAGTCCGTAGAATTTTGGAGATAATTTCTGACAACCCTTGTCTTTGAGTGATGTTTGCTTATATGGTTGCAGCCTCAAAAATACTTGATCCCCTTCTTGAAATTTGCGTTCTGAACGATGTTGATCTGCCTGTTGCTTCATGCGGTTTTGAGCTTGATGGAGATTCTCTCTGAGGTGGGCCAGCATGGTTGTGCGGTTCTGTAGGAGTTGATCCACTGCTTGTACCTTCGAGCATCCCTCGATATAAGAAGTAGGTGAAGGAGGGAGTTGACTGTAAACTGCTTCATATAGAGTCATTTTGGTGGTGGCATGATAGTTAGTGTTATACCACCATTCCGCTAGAGGTAACCATTGTACCCATAGATGTTGCTTTTTTGAAGTGAAACACCTAAGGTAGGTCTCCAGACATTTGTAGACTGCTTCAGTTTGACCATCAGTTTGGGGATGATAGAAAGTACTAAGTTGTAGTTGGGTACCTTGTAGCCTGAAGAGTTCCTGCCAAAAGTTACTGGTGAAGATCAGATCATGATAAGACACAATGGAAGTGGGCATGCCATGCAATTTGAAGATCTGGTCCATGAAAGATTGAGCCACCAAAGCCAGTGTAAAAGGGTGGGGTAGGGCGCAAAAATGAGCATACTTAGAAAGTTTGTCCACAACCACCATGATGACTGACTTGTTGCCTGACTTCGGAAGACCCGTAATGAAGTCCATAGAACCCTCCACCCAGATTGACGCCGGGATGGGCAATGGTTGTAATGTGCCTGGGGATTTGACTGTTTCTCCTTTGTGGCGCTAACATATGTCACTATCAACTACAAAAGTAAGAATGTCCTTTTTCATGCCTGTCCAAAAGAATGAACGTTGAATGCGAGCATAAGTCTTCTAAAACCCTGAATGGCCTGCAATGGGAGATGAGTGCAACTCCGCCAAAATACGACTTTTGAGGGTGGATGTTGGTGATATCACGACTCTGTCCTTGTAGCAAAGAATCTCATCCTGCCAAAAGTAGCCCGTTGTGGAATTTGGATCCGCCTGTAGTTTATTAATGAGTTGGGAGAGCAAAGGATGTGAAAACCATTCCTTGCGAGCCTCTTCAATCCATTCTGGAATGGGAAGGGAGATGGCGAACGGGGTGCTTTCCTCCTCAAATTGATATGATAAAGCATCTACTATGACATTTTCGCGCCCTTTCTTGTAAATTATCTCATAATCATATCCCAACATTTTGGCGAGCCTCTTATTTTGTTGTGGCAAGGATAGGTGTTGCTCCAAAAAATATTTAAGGCTTTGATGGTCTGTGTGGATTTGGAAATGCCGCCCCAATAAGTATGGTCGTCGGGTATCCACTGCATGTAAGATGGCCGTCATCTCCTTCTCATAGGTAGATTGTCCCAAATTTGTCCCACTTAGTTGTTGGCTAGTGAAGGCCAAGGGTCGACCTTCCTGCATTAAGAACGCCCCAATACCCATACCTGAAGCATCACATTCAATCACAAAAGATTTGGTGAAGTCGGGTAGTGCTAATACGGGAGTGGAACACATGGCATGTTTGAGAGCTACAAATGCCTGTTGCGCATCATCAGTCCAGAGAAATGAATTTTTCTTGAGAAGGTGAGTGAGGGGTCTAGCAATGCGACCATAATTGCAGAAAAAATTGCGATAGTAGCCCGTGAGACCCAAAAATCCTCTCAAGCTCTTCAAGGTCTTTGGTTGAGGCCAATCCTGCATTGCCTAGATCTTTTTGGGGTCCACCCTGACACCTTCACACCCCACAATGTGGCCCAAATACTCGACTTCTTCCATGCCAAAAGAGCATTTTGACATCTTGACAAATAAATAATGCTTTCGGAGCAGTTGCAAGAGTAGATCTACATGTTGAAGATGTGTGGCCCAGGTGCGGTTGTAGATGAGGATGTCATCAAAGAAAACAAGGACAAATTTTCTGAGATATGGTTTGAGCAGGGTGGTTTTTGAGGCTCTAAAAAGTGGATGGGGCATTACAAAGACCAAATGGCATGACTAGGAATTCATAATGGCCTTCATGAGTTCGGAAAGCAGTCTTTGGAATGTCTACTTCTTTCATGCGAATTTGGTGATAGCCCGAGCGAAGGTCGAGCTTAGTAAAGAATTGAGCCCCATTTAGTTCATCCAGCAAATCATCCACAATCGGGATGGGAAATTTATCTTTGACCGTTAGCTTGTTGAGGGCCCTGAAGTCTGGACACATACGCCATTCCCCATCTTTCTTAAGCACCATGACCACAAGCAAGGAATAAGGGCTAATGCTAGGACGAATGACATCTGCTTCCAGGAGTTCCTTGATGATTTTTTCAATTTCATTCTTTTGGGCGAATGGATATCTATATGGGCGCACATTTGATGGTTGGGCTCCTGGGACCAAAGTAATGCTATGATCATGTTCCCCTCTCGAGGGTGGAAGCTCATGAGGCTTGTCAAAGACCAGCAGATGGTTGTTTAAGATTTGTTGCATCTCAGGATGAATATGAAAAGAAGTGGGTTTGAAGGCCTGGATGGCATTAAATTGGGCTATAACTCCATGGTGGCCCTTCTTTAACAATTTTTCCATCCTATGCGAGCTGATGATAGAGGGAGCACCCGCCTGGAATCCGCGGAGGGTATGTGTGTGGTTCTTCTGCTTAAAGCTCATATCTAACTCCTGGAAATCCATTGTGATTGGACCGAGTGTGCGGAGCCATTCAACACCCAAGACAATGTCACATCCTCCCATGTGTATGGCAAACAAGTGGGCCTTTAGCTGATAATCCCCCATTTGAAGTTTGACATTTTCACAGCGGCCTTCACATTTCATTGTCCCCCCATCAACAATTTGGCCCTGGAAGTTAGAGACTGCTCAGACAAAACAATGCACTACTTCAGCGATTCTTTGATGGATAAAGTTATGCATACTGCCACTATCAATCAAGACTACTACAGGGCGATGCTTGATAAAACCTCTGATTTTGAGAGTTTGGGGAGAAGAAATCCCTGCCAAAGCATGAAGCGAGATAACTGGTTCATCAAGTGTAGCTGGGGGCACATTGTCCCGCTACTTGTCTACATCTTCCTCCTCTGGTTCCTCAAATGGTGGGGCTTCCTCCAATGAACTGTGATTGGTAGCATCAATTTGAAAGAATTTGGGTTCCTTGCATTTATGCCCCGGGGAGTATTTCTCATCATAGTAGTAGCACAATCCTTGCTTTCTTCTTTCCGCCATTTCCAATGGTGACAACTTTTGAACTTTAAGTGTTTGGGCGGTGCTTGGAGCCTGGAGATTGGGTGTCACAGTCAGACGTGGGTTTGTATGGCTTCTTTGAGACCACTAACAAAACATTCCAAGTAGAACTCATCTCGTAGACCTCCTGTGCGAAAGGCTAAGGCTCCAAAGGCTGTAATATATTCTTGCACTGTTCCTGTCTGTCGAAGGTTAGTAAGACGGCCCAAAAAATTAGATTCATGGTCGAAGCGATCCATAAGGGATTTTGAGAATACCTGCCAAGTCAAGGGACTTCCACAGCAACGTTGATGCCACTGCCACCATTGCCATCTTTCGTTGTCCAAGTACATGCTACCCACACTTAGCTGAGTTGCATCATCTTTGATGTGATTCAATGTGAAATATTGCTCCTTTTGTGCTAGCCATGTGGCCAGATGAGAGCCATCAAATGTATACATGTCCAACTTGGGTGGTCGCGGCTGGGACTGTTGGTGGTCTCCAAAGAGGTGAAGAGAATGGCTAGACTCACCCTCAATGTTTTCATTAAAAGCATATGCCTCTGATTGTTCCCCCGATTTGCCCTTTGTCATTGTGTCAGCTAAGGTCTGGATCGTCTTCAGTAATGTGTCCAACTTTTGTTCAAGGGTGTCGATCTTCTCATTGGCCATAGCTTGAGCTCTGGTTTGTACCATGCACCGATCCGGTGCACTTGTCGTTACTGCGAAAAAAATATAATTTGGGACCACCCAAAATTTTGACGCTAACAAGTGAATGGTACCACCTTGCTCAGCTCGTCGACCTGATTCTTATGGGCTAAGTCTCCTATAAGCGTCCCGGGAGGGTCTCAGAAAAGGATTTTTACTCCTCGCTTAGGAATACTACAGTAGCCAAATCCCAGAAAAGTAAATTCTGCCCAATGTCTTGCGAGAATCACACCCAGGTATAGGGGCCCACACAAATAGTCAGATCTGTCGGCTAACCCTCAACTGCAAAGTATGAGTAGGAATGTGGCAATGATCGAACCCCTACTGCTAGATCTAAATGGCGGATCTGATTGTAGCAACGGCTAGATCTGAATAGCGGATCTGATAGATCTGATTGTCAGATCTGATAGATCTGAATAGCGGATCGAAGAGATCTGAATGGCGGAACTGATTGTTGCGGCTGCGACAGAACCCCACCTGCTAGATCTAATCTGGCAAAGATGATGTGTGATCTAGAGAGATACAAGGGAACTATGGTCTCAAGGAATGTTAGGTGCTACAAATCGCAATATACATAAGGGTCTGACAGTAGTACTCGGCCCAATATTTCACGACACTAACCAAGGAGGATCAACCGTACCCCTAGCCATACAACCCGACTACCCTATCGTACGCACAAGTAATCTCCCCGAGTGTTGTTCTCGGTGTATTGTAGCAACAAGACGGCCGACAGTTTATCTATGGCGAGGTTTCAAGAAAGCCTAGAGGGCTTCCTATATACCCAGAGGGTACTTGGAAGACAGTCAGTGTGGGGTTCTGTCTAATGCGCTACTACTCGAAGGGGTACCCACAGGGGTTACAAGGGAGTCCAACAAGTGTGACCACCTCTTGTATTTCCTACGTGCATGCCTCCCCAAATCCGCAAGTTTATGTGCTCAACGACAGATCCCGTGGTTTAAAGACGTCGGAACACGTCTCTAGCCAAAAAAAAAAATTTGCTAAAAATGGAGATCCCACCGGCCCTGAAAAGTGCTCTGATAGCACTTGTTATGCTCTTAACCTGCGAGAAGATACCAAAATACCAAATATGCAAAGAAATATACCCATAATACAGAGCAATAAGAAATAACAGCAAGTATTTTATTATTCAGAAAGGAAAGCAATGTTCACTTGCCTCTTCGAAGGGGCAACCTCCAATAGAGTTGGGTTCAATTACAAAATAAGACATGATGCTCCTCAAGGGGAGTCTCTATCCTTTATATAGGATTCATACATGCAATACCATGGGTCAATACCATGGTTCTTATTAATGCCATGGCCCATTTGCAACTCATTGTGGTCCCTTCTTTAAATGCAAGTCAACCACTTACAATTATTAATATGGGCTTTATTGACTCTTTACTTAACTATAACTATAACTCGACCCTATTACATAAATAAGGGGGTTAGGGTTGGACCCTAACAGTAAGATTCTATTTCATGTCAAGCAAGTACATTTCAAGTTGAATTTAATTTTCATTGTTTGGTAAATTTACTTACATGCCCCAAGCATCACTAAAACTTACCCCCAACTTAAGTCGGTTGAATAGACATTTTAGGAACCCTCTACCTATATTGACTCCTCACTGTGAGATCCAAATCTTTGAGCGAGGGTGAGGTCTGAGGACTAGAGTTCAATTGTAACTTTGCTTTAATGCTAGTTAATAAAATAAACCAATAACATTATTTCATCATATTTGTTTTACTTGCAAAGTTCTTAAATTTCTTGCTATCTTGATGGTGAAAAGCCTCACATGCAAATATTATGTCAAGAAGCATTTTGCATGCAAGCATCGTAATCTCTTAATTTTGCAACAAGTTTAGTTCACCTTTCTTGTGCTTGGAAATTGGTTTACCCTTGAAGCTTAATTACATATTGCCATTTTGATGGTCATTGATCTCACTTTCAAGTACTCTTATTTTGTTGCAAATTTAATTGCATGTTGGTATCTTGGTCTAACATTTGAGTTCTTTTTATCATCTCATTCTCATAAGTAGATTTCTAATTGTATCATTTTGAGCAAGATAGTTTTACATGCTTTGATTTATAAACTTGTTCATCTTAAAAGCATTTATAATAATACCTTGTGCTAACAGTTTATTGATTCACTTATCAGCATTACTTTGGCTTTCCATTTGAAATCATTTCACTTCATTTTAAGAAAACACAATTTCATTTATTAAGAGAAATACTTTGAAGGCATTAGTTGTTTATATATTTCATGCTTATCTTATGTATTGATGGTTATTGCTCATATCAGTTTTTGCTTATAAAGATTAAAAAGTAATCTATTTGACTTTTAACAACTCTCCTAGAAACTCACATATTTAACTTAATTTTACTTTAGGGACTATTACCGCTCAAACCAGCAAGGGACCTAAAGGGGTTTCCTAAGAGGGCAACTGCGAGGTCAAGGGCAACAGTGGAGGCTTAGCCCACTGTCACCACAGCTAAGTCTCCTTGCTCTTTACGGACTTTCACCAATGGGAGGAGTCCCAGTAGTATAGGAATCACTTTGTAAAGTAGATGTCAAAGGATAGGTGAGAAGTGACCTTGAAAACCCTTTCCCAAGGATGGAGTGAAGAATGGAACTTACTCACTCTTTAAGCAAGGGACTTGGTCCACCAAGGGTAAGGGGTGAGGATTGGAGGGTTGAGGAAGAAAGGATAAGCTTATAGATGAGTTTCTCAATCCCTATAATCCTTGGAAACTTGGATTCCCAAATGGTCCTTGATGAATAGTCTTTATTGAGAAGTGGGACCACATAGGGCCAAGTAGACCTAGCGCAGGTTCGGGGCCGGAATGCACCAACCAATGATGTTCCTATTCTGGACAAAGTGAGGAGAAAGGACCAAACAAGAATATTTACTTTGAAAGTTTGAATTGATCCTATTGATGTCTAGCCTTGGGGATGCCTAGGAAAAATTCGATGCTAGAGCTAGGGCTTGGGACTCTGGGAGATTCCATTGTTAGAATTGCCTCAATTTTGGAGAGGGAGGGGACCCACCAGCGCAGTAGGTTGTAGGAGATCAAATTTTTTCCTTGGGTCAATTCTCAGAAAATATGGTTCCCTAAGTGACCTAATGGGGCTATACTTGGGGAAAAATGGTAAAATGAAGGTTAAAATGATCACCCCTTTAAGGGACTAGTGCCTAATTCACTTGGGGATATGGAGTCAAGGATGGCGATGAGTAAGAACTTGGTTTCTTGATCAAGGAGGCCCAGAAAGTCAACTTCATCCAATGTTGAAAGAAAGAAAAGAAAAGTGACCTTCAAGCATTTATACTTCAAAGCAAACGATGCAAGCTTATCGAGACAAAAAAATCTCTAAGACATTTCATTCATATAGCATTGGCCCATACATTAGATTAACTAAAACATGCTCAATTCCACATTTCGATTTTGCAGCAACTAGCCCTAATTTTAGCAGTATGCAACAACATAAATAATAACATCAAAATTCACTTACAACATTATAGAGTATATCCAACCAGCGTTTCGTTCACAAGACAAAGCTCCAAGACAAGATAAATAGCCCAAATCCGTACATCAAAATTCATCCATCTCCAGAAAATATCCTCCCAAGAAAAAATGTGAAATTCTCTATGATTAGAGAGATCCCAAGTCATTTGATGATACAAATGAATGTATCTAACATCAATATATAGCTTCCTAAGGACTTCCAATTAGCCTATGGGCCTACATTAGCCCCTAATGATAAAATAATGTGCAAATAAAACCCCTATTAGTGACAAGCCCACCAAACTAGCTCATAAGTGTAAAAATAATCCTCACAAAAGGCCAAATAATAATATGTGCATGTCGTAGGGCTCTTTAAAGGCTCAATAATATCTTAAAGTGCCAAATTGAGGAATAAATTCCTCAGAATATGATGGACAAGGAGGTGGCCCCTTATTCTCCAAGTAGTAGGCCTGTGGTGCTCCCAGTGGGCATGATACTATGAGGGCACATAAATGACCCCATGGGTCTCCATATGAATCGAAGATGCTTGTAGATCCTCTGCAAGGGTTCAAGTGGTGGAACGAATGCTGCCATGACATCGTACAAGTCCTGAGACACCTGCCAAGAGTGTGGGACTCCTGTGGGGCCTACTAGGCATAATGTACCACGCATAACACCATCATCCCAAAAGTGGATCGCTAGTAGTCTTCGAGCATCCGAGGCCCATGGCTCTCTATGCACACCCTACATGTGCCAATGTAGAACTTTGGCGGTTAGGATCCTATATAGAGAGACCAAACCCAAATGGAAACCACCTATAACCCTGCATAAGATCCAATGCGTCCCCTAGGCTTCCAGTACAACCATTATTAAAATAATCAGGTAAGAGAGCTTACAAATCATGGATAACAAAGTGAGCACTTCATAATGGCATGCCCTTCTATAGTGGGCTTTGGCATGTGCTAGTGTCTCCAAGCTCCAAAGGGGGTTAGCCAAGTACCTTATTAAGTGGCTTCAGCCCTTAAAGGGGATAGTATGTCCAAGGTACATCCCTCTAATGGGGGTGACAAGTGACAAATGAGTGAGATGGAATAGGGAATGAGAGGGGCAATCATGGGCCACATAGTGGGGCATAGGGGTTGCTAGATAAGGGGAAGCCCACACCTGGGTATGTAATGTGTAGGAGGCAACAATCGTGGTACATGAGGTGCCCCGACCTTGATTTTTCCACCCTTCTTTATATGTGTTTTGCCTTTTATGAATTTTCTTTAATCAACTACTCGGGACTCAAAGGACAAGAGCATGATGTGTAAGATATAGCAGTGATTACCCCTTTTAGGTAGGGCAGTTCAATGCCCTCTAGGGGTTGGGACAATCATGGGTTCCTGAATGATAAAGGAGGCTCATCTAGGTCCTATGGAACCAGGGTGATGGCCATGGATTGGGGCAGAGCTCATGTATTGGCTCTTGCCCACGTGCTAATTATTTGTCTCGGCCATCTTTTGCATTTTGTGGTACAATTTCATATTAAATGTGGCCAATTAATGCTTTTTCTTTTTCTTTTAATTATTTCAACCTTCGGGGCATCATTTTAGGCCTAACCCAAGGTGGGGGCAAGGGGAAAGGGAGGTTAGCCCTATCTGGACCCGGAATGGGAATGTGGACCCAGGTGGGAGAAATGATGAATGGGGGTATAGTGAGTGGAAAAGAGTAATATGTGCGGGTAAAGGAGTGGGACCACGCACCGAAAGTTGGGATTTCCCAAGTAGTACCACGCTAGAACCAAATGGTCAATAAAGGAGATCCCACAGGACTAAGATTCAAGGGTAGCAACCAAAAGAGATCAAGGAGACAAGAGAACAAACTAAGCCCACTCTTTCTGCCAAATCCCCCCATCAATCCATACCCAAAGTATCCATGATAAGTAAACCCAATACTTATTTACCAAATGACAAGACATACCTTTGGATTTGGGCGGCCCACCTTCAAACATACGATCAATACAGGTGGGTGAGGGACCACATGGCTGGCTCAAGTGGCAGAGAAATGGCACAACGAGCTAGTAGGATGCATCAAGGGGTTGTTGGCTGCCGACTGAGGCTCATCATGGAGAAAAATTTCTCCAAGGGATATCACCCACAAAGTGGTGGGTAAGAGGGACCACTCCCCCTTAGCTAACCTAAGAAATAGCTTAAATGGAATGAGTCGGGATTAGTGTGATAGCCCCTTCTCTGAGTTTCGTGCCACCAACCACACCTTGTGGGGTTGAAGGCTTTTCTCACTAACATGTAGGTAGGTGTAGGCGGTAGGAGCAACACCACCCACTCATCTCCACACATGGAAGATAGATGGAAAACGCATTACCAGTCAAAGAAATACATTGTCCACATGCCAGAAATTGACATCACACTTGGCTCGATGCTCTCACGCTTGGAATTCAGATTTCTCTTGCGATCTCCACCATTTCTCCACTTGTCATTTGGCATTCTCATTGGGATTTTCTCCCATTTTTGTATAAATCCACCATGAGAGCTCCCATTTGCCCGTGGTTGGAAACTTGTGCTTATTTTTACTATGCTGGAATTGCTAATGAATTAATAAAGTCTTTGGGGGATACTTCTTGGTGTTGTAAGGCTATTGCTTGTGGATGAGGTATAATGTTCCATTTGATGTTGTTATGCATGCTATGATCATTTTCCATGAGAGCTCCCATTTGCCCGTGGTTGGAAACTTGTGCTTATTTTTACTATGCTGGAATTGCTAATGAATTAATAAAGTCTTTGGGGGATACTTCTTGGTGTTGTAAGGCTATTTCTTGTGGATGAGGTATAATGTTCCATTTGATGTTGTTATGCATGCTATGATCATTTTCCATTGAGTTTTATATCACAATCTAGTTGATTTTTTGCATTGCCTAAGGGCATTATTGTCTAGGGAGGGGAGATCTGTAATTATTTACAATCTCCTTTGACCTTGCCATATCTTGTGCATTGTTGCAATTTGTTGTTCTTGGTTGAACAACAAATTCAACCTTGCCTCTATATGACAAGACTCCTTTGCACTAAAAATTGGTTTGCAAGTGTTTCTTGTGTTCAAAGGCAAGTTACCAAATCCCTTTGGAGTTAGGGGAAGTCTTCGGTTGGACCATCCAACTCCAAAGATCTCGACCTCATAAGCCACACAAGCAAGGAAATCTCCAAGGATATCAAGAGACATAATTGAAGGGGGGTTTCATGAGCCCTATGCTTCTCTTCCATCCCTTAAGAAAAAACAAAATACTTTCTTTTTTCATCTGTGCAAGCATTGTTTTTATCTAGCATTGAAGGCTAAGTGTTGGGTTTAATCCCCAACTTTCCACTCATTAAATCAGCTCATATGAGGTGGTTTAGTGAGGGATTTATTATATAATAAGTTACTTTCGATTAGTATCTAGTCCACAATTTCTTTCCATCTCATGAACTC
Source organism: Pinus taeda (assembly GCA_000404065.3). NCBI lineage: Eukaryota > Viridiplantae > Streptophyta > Pinopsida > Pinales > Pinaceae > Pinus > Pinus taeda. The sequence continues at coordinate 74,150 of APFE031204329.1, read as the reverse complement.
GATTCCTCTTCTATATTCTCATCTTGCTTCTTTTTCAAACTAATTTATTTTCTTGTTTTCATATAGGTCTTTGGAGGCATTTCGAATTGGAGAAGGAAAGAGACAGCTCATACTTTGGGAGTCCTTCTCACATTGGAAACTTTAAAGGCATATACATCCTTGCTACTTCATCTCTTCTTCTAAAACCTCACGGTTGAGGAATTGTAAAACTCTTGTACATCACTATTCATTCAAGGCTTTTAGGCCTATTCTTTTGTAACATCTATCAAGTAGATCTTAGATCTCTCATTGTAATTTTGGGATAGAGTCGAGCATATTGTAAGCTCTTTCCAAAGCCCTTTGCCTTGAGGGTCAGTTTTTGAGGAAACGTTTATTTCTCTGAGAGAGTCGACAAAGAAAATAATTTTTCCAGATTGAGGATTGCTAGAGACATAGGGAGCATAAATATTTCTTGCAGGGTAGATTTCCAGCTGGAACGAAGTATTTTCAGCAGCAAAAATAGCATTAGGAAGGAAAGGAGAAATAGCACAAAAAATCATGGATAGAATCAACAGCCAGGAAGCCTCAAAATTAACTTCCAGGTTGGAGGATGAGTTTGCGTGCTTGTCAGGTTCGGCATCAACTAGTGTCTGGTATATTGATAGTGGAGCCTCAACTCACATGATAGGAGTTAGAGAATATTTCTCTAGCTATTAGGAGGAGCAAATGGACTTCCAGATCACTATGGGCAACATAACTAAATGTACTCTGGTATGGAGAGGCACCATAGACTTTCAAACGGAAACAACAACCAGCACCAATGCTACTAATGTACTACATGTGCCAGAATTGGGTATGAACCTAATTTCAGTGTCCTAGTTTGTTAAATTTGGCAACTACGGCCAAACTCCATGTGGGTCACCTTATTTATGGCTGTTGATATTTTTCCTAGATTCCTTTCGTCGAGAGGTGTAGGATTGATCTAAAGATCATCCAATTCCGACGATTATTTATGGAGATATGAATTTATTTCTAATTACTTGACAAATTGTCAAGGTCGGCCAGTAGCTAAGTGTGTGGCACACATGCCCAGCGTTTCATATAAATAGAAGAGAGATCGAGTCATTTGCAACTCATCTCATCACTCATCTTTTCTCTCTCCTACGCATTAGATGAGCCTCTCTCTCACACGTGTGGCTGAAAAAAGGAAGACGCAGAATTCTGATTAGGGAAGCGTTGACTTGGGTTGACCTAGCTGTAGGTGGGTAGATTGGATAGCGTGGACGCTTTCTTCACTGCGGATTGGGTTGGGCAGCCTCTACTAGGCTAGCCGCAGTTCTGTTCAGCAACTCTGACCATGTTTGACCACCCCTTTGACCAGCGTTGACTGTCAAGGAGCTGCTGCAAGTTTGACCAGACTTTGACCAAGTGTTGGTTGTTGTTTGACTGAGATTTGTGGACTGTTTTGGGCTGCTAAATACAGTTGTTGAAGACCGAGTTCTTCAAGTTGACTAGAAGTCAATCGGGGGTTGTTTTGATCAAGTTTTATTGTGCTGATTTAGGGCTCTCTACTGCTGTTATAAAATTACAGAATTTTGCATTGTACTACTCTCTGCTGAACTATTGAAGATTAAGAAGATTTGATCAAAGGGTTTCCTCGCATTGGGGTTTGTCCCTAGCTAGCCACCACATCTTGTGTCTCTTGTCTTGGCTTGTTTTCTATCGATCTTTTAATGTTCTATATGCACTTTACTTTATGTTTATGTGATTGTTAATCTGTGGCTAATAAGAAGAAAAGAAGTAAACTGCTCTAAGCATAGAACATACCATAATTTAACATGGTATCAGAGCTGAGGTGTATTATAATAATGTTATTTTAGTGTTTAATGCTCATTTATGTAGATAAGATCATCTATGATCTTATTAGCAGTTTCTTATTAGAAACTTGTTGTTTCTATTTTCTTAGTAGAAACTTGTTGTTTCTGTAAATACTTTTGTATTATTTATTGAGCTTCATTGCTCATTGTAAATCAATGTCAATCCATTTCTTGATTATGGCATCAGAGCTCAGGTATTTTTTCGAAATTTTTCATTGTTTGAAAAATTTCGTGCTTCATTTCAAAAAAAAATTTACTGGGCGTCACAATTTCTAAGCCGCATTCTTTTCTAGGTGTCGCGTTTGTTTTTTGTTGGAGTTAGTTTGCAATTTGGGATTCGAAGCAGAGGGTTCTGACATTGCTGAAACAGACGCTTCAGGAGTGCAAAACCCGCTTGATTTTGACGGGAATTAGCACTTGTTGACGGCAAATCCCACTTGATTGTTAACGCGGTCAAATAAAACTCGAGTTCACTGCTGTTGAATATTCCCGACAATAGACAGAATTGGCGACGTCGCGAGTTCGAGCTTACAGCAAGACCCGGTTGTTCACACTGTATGTGGGGACCGGGGGCGTGGTTGGGCTCTTGCTCCCGCACGCGTACATCTTTGGCAGCTTCGTGGAGGGGGACAAGAAGGGTGTGGAGGTTGCGGCCCCGCATGTGTATTTTCTCTCGTGCCAGGTCTTCTTGGAGGGTTTGTATTACGCACTGGAGTTCTCTCTCCCAGGCAGGGCAATGGTGTCGGTTTTCTACAACACCAAGTGGATCTTCACCATTCTGAAACAGAAAGTACCCATCGAATCGACGGGAACCAAATAATTTGTGTAAAGATCGGCTTCAGATCCCTCTTCTGTGAATGCGTCTTACAAATTTTTTCAGGAAAGCATTGACTTTTTGGTTAATCTTTTTGTCGGAGTTTCGATACGGGCAGTATTCGAGCTGTTGACATGGTCGTCATGTTTGTAAGAATTGCTCCGTGGGCTCTGTAATAATAAGGGAGGAGTTTGACATCAGTGTTGGAGGTGTCGTGGATACCCATTCTTCTTTTCGCTGAACGCAGGCATCTATCCCTGTGCGAATTTGTCAATCCAAATGTTACACGATTTCCAGGGGACTCATTCGGCTGAGTTTGTTTGCAGGGGCTGATAATTAGGAGTTGATCCATGTTCCTAGAGTTGAATCTTGCTTGTATTACAGCTTTTGTATGACATTTCTGGTGGGCTGTATTACTTTGACTGGGTGAAATCCGCAATTCCTCCACAAACAGTGTGGGTAAATCTTGTATCGCTAGGCATGAATACTTGTTGGGGCATACACAATCATTCTCAGTCTAGGCAGATGTGTGAGAGAGACTGCAGTGTGGTGGAGCTTTTACGGCAGATGAAGTAACACGTATCAGGTTTGAGTATCTTCGTTTGTTGTGTTTCAGGTATTGCTGAAAGCTTGTGGGGATTCTTGCCGGATAAGTTATTTGGTAAAAGATCTTGCTCTATATATTTCCTTGAACCCGCTTCTCAAAACGATTTTTGGTTCTATTTTATATTGCACCAGCACCTGTCAGATTTTGTCCAGGATCAGCCGGCATCTGCATTGAAATCCGTGCCAGACTCCTTTGTTGTTTTATGTGTCTTGGGAAACGTGCAGATGGCTTCGCTAACCAATCTGATGTTGGAAGCCATCCAGCGCTTTAATGGCACCAATTATAACATCTGGAAACAAAGAATGTTGACAATTTTTGAATATAGGCAGTCTTGACCAACTTGTTTTGGGCAAAGAGCTCAGTCCTAGTACAGCTGGTGCCAATCAAGATAAGTTTGATGATCAAAATCGAGAGGCTGTTATGCTTCTCAAACTCTCTATGACTGATGATCAGTTACCACAGATTCCTTCCAACAAGACAGCTGCCGAAATCTGGCAACATTTGAAGGAACTGTACGAGACATCTGACAAGAGCAAAGCTTTCTTTCTAAAGAATCAGTTGTTCTCCATCATGATGGACGAACGTATGTCTTTACAGGAACATCTTAACAAGATTAAAGATATTCGAGATCAGCTCGAAGCCATTGGTCGAACCATGGAGGAAGAAGATATGGGTAGTCATCACTCTGAAAAGTCTACCAAAACCTTATGAGCACTTCATAGAAACACTCAACATTACCTCCACTAATGTTGATCTGAACTTTCCGGAGTTATGCACCAAACTCTTGCAGCAGGATCGTTGGAAACAGTAGTTTGGTAGTGGTGCTTCATCAGCCTCCACAGAAAATGCTTTTGCTGCCAAATATCAGTCCTTTCAGCAGAAAGGTTCTTCTCAGCCTTCTGATCCTGCTAAGAAGAAAAATGTGCAGTGTAATTACCGTCACAAGGTCGGCCACATGAAGAAAGATTGCCGACAGAGGATTGCTTCTGAACAGAAGAAGCAGGGAGGGTCTCATCAGAAAGCGAATGTTGCAAAACATTCCGAGCAGAACGAATCTGCCTTTTACGCCTTTATGGCTAAGAGGTCCTTAGATCATGCCCCATCTTCTGCCTGGTACATTGACTCTGGTGCATCATGTCATTTCTCTCACAGGCGTGACTGGTTTACTGAATTCTCATCTTTCATTGATTCCGTGGTATTCGGCGGAGGTGAAGAGTACACAGTGGTTGGCAGAGATACAGTTCAGATCCAATGTAATGGGCACACACTTATCTTCCTAAATGTATACTATGTCCCTGGTATGGAAATTAATCTGCTATCTGTCAGCGAGATTATGAGGAACTCTCCTCAGCTTGATGTGGTGTTTAGTGCGCACAAGTTCTCCATTATTGATAGGGAAACTCGTCTTACGGTTGTTGTTGGCCTAGAGGATCATGGTCTATACAGGCTTCTTGACACTAGTGATTCTCCAGAAGTGGCTCTAGCAGCGCTTATTTCTCCCATCAGCACTCTGTAACATCAGAGATATCGGCATATAAACATTCAGTATCTCTCTCAGCTATCTCGGGAGGAACTTGTGTCAGGGTTACCTGATATTCAAACTCAGCAATTGGGAGTGTGTGGCGCCTGTCAAGCTGGCAAGCAATATCGATCTGCATTCAAGGATGGAGAATCTTGGCGCGCATCTAAGGTACTCCAGTTAATTCATGTTGATATTTTTGGTCCTATGAATACATCTTCAGTTACTGGTTGCAAATATTTTTTCCTTATTGTAGATGATTTCAGTAGAAAGATGTGGGTGTACTTTCTAAAACATAAATCTAATGTATTTAGTATTTTTCAGAAGTTTAAGTCCTTAGTTGAAAAAGAGTCTGGCTATAATATCATAACTCTTAGGACAGATAATGGGGGGGCGGGGGGGAATTTTGTTCTTCTGCTTTCTCCAACTTCTGTGATACCCATGGCATCAAACGCCAGTTAACTACACCCTACACTCCTCAGCAGAACAGTGTTGTCGAACGTCGCAACCGTACGGTTGTTGAAATGGCTCGTTCCATGTTACAACACAGGAGTGTTCCGAACAAATTTTGGGCTGAAGCAGTGTTTACTGCTATCTATCTTCTTAACCGATCACCTACTTAGGCTCTTAAGGGGAAGACTCCAAAAGAGGTTTGGTTTGGCCGTAAGCCTAAGATCAGTCACCTCAAAGTGTTTGGCTCGGTTGCATATGTTTGGATTCCGGCTGCTAAGCGCTCTAAGTTCGATTCCAAAAGCCAAAAACTCATGATGACAGGGTACAGTGATCACCAAAAGGCCTATAGGCTAATAGATTTAGACACTGATCATCTTATCTTCAGTCCAGACGTAGTAATTGATGAAGACAGACGGTTCTTTCAGTCCTCTCCTTCTGAGCAGTGTTCTGAGGATCAGCCTCCCAGTGTTCTTCTTCCGTTAGGTCCACCTGATGGGAGGGATGATGCAGCATCAGTATTTAATGATGCACTACCTGAGTTCCCTCCGGAAAATAATCCTCCTCTCGCTGCCCCTGTTGTTCCTGAGCCCCCTCCACCTACTCCAGATATTGGTTCTTCTACTCTCCGGCCTAAATGGTGGGCTAAAACTATTGGTGATCTCCAGGATAATGAGCTCCTTGAAGGTAGAACTTCCATAAATAAGAGCAAACAGCAGCCTACAGTAAATTTTGCTCTTATGGCTAACTTACACAGTGTTTTTGAGCCTCAAACCCATTCAGAGGCTAAGGGTATACCTAAGTGGGAACAGGCTATGGAAGTTGAATTCCAAAGTCTTCAGAAGAATCACACTTGGACCCTTTTTGATCTTCCTGCAGGGAAGAAGCCCATTAGCTGCAAATGGGTGTATAAAGTGAAATATAAAGCTGACGGAACCCTCGACAAGTATAAGGCTCGCCTTGTTGCTCGAGGGTTCTCACAGAAGGAAGGCATAGACTATGAGGAGACCTTTGCTCCTACAGCCAAGATGAGTACCATACGGCTTGTCCTTGCCTTAGCAGCTCAATTCAGTTGGAAAGTCCATCAGATGGATGTAAAGAGTGCTTTTCTGAATGGTGACTTACAGGAAGATGTCTACATGATGCAGCCTCCAGGATTCAAGGTTGCCAAGAACAGAAAGTCTATAGATTAGTCAAAGCACTCTACGGTCTGAAACAAGCCCCTCGGGCTTGGTACATGAAAATTGATAAGTACCTAACAGATCATGGCTTTCAGCGGAGTCCATCTGATGCAAAGTTGTATATCAAACATACTGGTGATGATATTTTGTTTGTGGTTGTCTATGTGGATGACCTTATCATTACTGGCAGTTCAACACATTTGTTCCATGGGATCAAACAGGATTTGTGCAGCACTTTTGATATGACAGATTTGGGACTTCTTCATTAATGTTTGGGGGTTGAAATCTGGCAGACTGAGAACAACATCTTTCTCTCTCAGTCCAAATATCCTAGAAGTCTTGTGGACAGATTCAGAATGCAAGATTGCAAACCTGCCACGACTCCTATGGAACCAGAGCTCAAACTTTCAGCTCAGTCATCCTCACCACTTCTGGATGAATCTTTATTCAGGCAATTAGTGGGCCACCTCATCTACCTTACTGCCACTAGACCTAATATCAGTTTTGCAGTAAGCTACATTTCACGCTTCATGTCAACTCTTAAGGCTGATCATTGATAGCAGCAAAGCGTGTGCTGCATTATGTGAGTGGCACTGCTGATTATGGACTTTTGTACACTCGGAATTCAGATCCTACACTCAGTGGTTATACAAATTCTGACTGGGCAGGTTCAGTTGATGACCGTAAATCTACAGCTGGGTATGTGTTTAGTCTGGGATTCGGTGTTGTCACATGGACTAGTAAGAAGCAGCAAGAAGTGGCTCTCTCCTCAATAGAAGAAGAGTATCGGGGAGCAGTTAAGGCATGTTGTGAGGCAATTTGGCTTCGACGTATGCTTGCAGATATGCATGTTTCCCAGGCAGGTCCTACTCCTTTATTCTGTGATAATCAGGGAGTGCTCAAACTCGCCAAGAATCCAGTCTTCCATGAATGAACAAAGCATGTAGAAACCCATTGTCTATACATTCGACAACTTGTTGAAGACGGATCCATTCAGTTGCTGTATGTTCCCACAACGAAGCAACCAGCAGACATCTTCACCAAGCCCCTTGGTCCTGATAAGTTTGTAAAATTCAAAGGGTCTATAGGTGTTCTAAATAGATTGAGCATTAAGGGAGGGTATTAGAATAATGTTATTTTAGTGTTTAATGCTCGTTTATGTAGAATCATTGTTTGTGATCTTATTAGCAGTTTCTTATTAGAAACTTGTTGTTTCTATTTTCTTAGTAGAAACTTCTTGTTTCTGTAAATACTTTTGTATTATTTATTGAGCTTCATTGCTCATTGTAAATCAATTTCAATCCATTCATTGATTAAGGTGAAGACAAAGCCCAAGCAAGAGCAAGTGCAAGAGTAATCACCGGAGGTTGTTAAAGCTATCTTAAGAAGTCATGGGGTCCTCAGCACAATTCCCTGCTGAAGACAAACTCCGTGAGAAGTCTGACTATCACGGATGGAAGATGTCTCTCGATCTAACATTAGAAGAGCAGGAAGTGTTGGACCATGTGAGAGGCAGGATTGTTGAGCCTCCATCAAATGCATCCGCTATTGCTAGGAACAAATGGACCAAGGGAGAAGTCAAAGCAAGAAAGATCATCCAGGACTCTATCGACAAGCGCCTAGTGGCCTATGTTTTCGAGCTGACCACCTCCAAGGAAATCTACGATAGACTGGTGAGTTTATTTAAAGTTAATGATGCAAATCAAGTTTTGTTCCTTATAAATACACTGAAGGAAATTAAGAAGGGCAAAGATGAGAGTATGTAAGCATATTTCTTAAGGATCACCAAGATCAAGAACGATCTCCTATTTACTGGGGAAGTAATTCCTGACAGGGAAATGACACTCACAACTCTTGGAGGACTGCCACCAAAATGGTATATATTCATGACTACTCCTCTCAACAATAACGTAATTCCTGGATTTGAGGAATTGATGGCCAGATGCATTCAAGAAGAAACAAGGATGGAAAAGCAAGAAATGCTCGTACTTAAAAGTCATCCCTCTGCCTTTTCTTCTCATGCTAAAAGAAGAAACAATTCCGGGGCTAAATTCAAAGGAAAGGTTGGACTGAAGGGTGGAAGAAAAGAACGATGTTACAATTGCAATAAAATGGGCCATTATGCGAGGGAGTGCCCTGATAAAAGGGACTCACACCATGACGATGATCAAAATCACTCTCAAGGCAATCAAAGGAATGGCAGGTCCAATGGCAGAGGTAAAAGAAGGAAACTTGATGATGCTAAAAGACACATTGCACCCAGAGGAACCTTCCGGGAAAGTAAGAAGCCAAACAGGTATCAGGGATACCTGACCATCATGAGCACGATCATCCAAAATGAGCCTTCGTCATTCACGGAAGCTGTGAAGCATCAAGTATGGAAGGATGCTATGACCGAAGAATATGAGTCCATCATGAAAAACGATGTTTGGGATGTGGTTCCCAGACCCCAGGGCAAAGCAATTGTCACTTCGAAATGGCTTTACAAGATAAAGCATGCAGTTGATGGAAGTGCGGAAAAGTATAAGGCTCGTTTTGTCACTCGTGGCTTCTCTCAGAAGGAAGGTATAGACTATGACGAGATATTTGCACCTGTTGCCCGATATACAACCATCTGCTCGATCATAGCCCTTGCTGCTTCGCAAGGATGGAACCTACATCAGATGGATGTCAAGACTGCGTTCTTGCATGGTTCGATCAAAGAGGAAGTCTATGTGGAGCAACCTGAAGGATTTGAGATTCATGATCGAGAATCTCATGTGTGCAGGTTGAAGAAGGCCCTCTATGGGTTGAAGCAAGCACCCCGAGCGTGGTATGAAAGGATCGATAGCTACTTGATGAAGCTGGGATTCACTAGGAGTGAAGCCGACCCTAACCTTTACTTTAAGGTTGAAGATGACAATCCTCTCATACTAGTGTTCCAAGTTGACAACCTCTTTCTAAGAGGGGCAAACCCTCTCATTCACAAATGTAAGAGGGAGTTGGTTTTTGAGTTTGAGATGAAGGACCTAGGACTGATGCACTATTTCCTAGGAATAGAAGTCTGGCAGAAGCCAAGGGAGATTTTCTTATCTCAAAGAAAATATGTGGTGGAGATATTGGAGAGATTTGGTATGGTGGACTGCAAGCCCGTAACTACCCTGATGGAGCTTGACTTCAAGAAGTTAAGAGGTAGTGCTGCCGGACCTGTTTTACGAAATGCTACCGAGTATCGTCAACTCGTCGGAGCATTGATGTTCTTGGTGAACTCCCATCCAAATATATGCTTTGCAGTCAACACGTTGAGTCAACATATTGTTGAGCCTCACCACACACATTGGATTGGTGCCAAGAATCTGTTGAGATATCTTCGTGGCACAATCACTCATGAGTTGAGATACACTGCTGGAGATGTGAGACTACTTGGATATACCGGTGCTGATTGGGCAGGCAGTGTGGTGGACCGAAAGAGCACTTTTGGGTGTTGTTTCCCTTTGGGATCTACCTCGATATCCTGGATGAGCAGGAAGCAAAAGTCGGTGGCTTTGAGCACCGCCGAGGCAGAGTACATTGCTGCTAGTATGGCCTCTTCCAAGGCGGTCTGGTTGCAAAAGCACTTCAGTGCGCTGTTTGGATTTACATTGGATACCACTGTGATCCTGTGTGACAACCAGAGCAGGATTCGTTTATCAGAAAACCTTGTATTTCATGATCGCTCCAAGCATATCGATATCAGGTACCACTATATTCGGGATATGGTGCAGCGGGGAGCAATAAGGCTCCTACATATCGATACAAATGAACAAGTCGCCAACATTTTGACGAAGCCCCTGGGAAAGATCAAATTCTTGACTTTCCGAGAACGACTTGGTGTCGTTCAGAAAGCCTCTTATGAGGGTCGAGTATGATGCATTGAGCTCTAGGAGCTCCAGGGGGCGCGGGGTACTTCTTGGAGCAACATGTGACCACAGGGCGACTCACCATCCCCTGGTGGTGCACTATGTACAGGGTGAAAGGTTCAACCTCCCCCTATGACACCCCGTGGCGACTGCGGAACAGGATGATTAGTTCTCCTCTGGGCCAGGATGATTAGTTCTCCGTGGTGATTGTGGAACAGGATGATTACTTCTCATGTGGGCCAGGATGATTAGTTCTTCGTGGCGTCTATTGGACAGGATGATTCATTCTCCTGTGAACAAGATGATTAGTTCTCCTGTCGAGGCATCCTACCCATGCAATCTAGGACTCATGGGAAGTACCTCTCATCTGATCAATGAGCAGGGAAATGAGGTTAGGGACCATAGGAGTACTATCGATGGATGCATCATTGTATCTACTGTACTCCCTATGCTAGGATGACCTCCATTGATCTGGGATCAATGATACTGATGTGGGATCAATGAGAGTGTTATGACACACTCTGAGACTGACTTCAGGTCAGTGGAGGATGGTATCATACATCCTAGATCATTTCTTCTTCTTCATAGTTCAAGCAAAGCAGAGCAGAGCAGGACCAAGCTGTGCAGGGCAGTGCATTTGATGGTTGGGATAGTAGCGACGGTCAGACGGATTGCAGATGGAGTTCTCCCTAGTTGAGAGGGACTGTTAAATTTGGCAAGCAGGGCCAAACTCCATGTGGGTCACCTTATTTATGGTTGCTGATATTTTTCCTAGATTCCTCTCGTCGAGAGGTGTAGGACTGATCTAAAGACCATCCGATTCCGACAAGTATTTATGGAGATATGAATTTATTTCTAATTACTTGACAAATTGTCAAGGTCGACCAGCAACTAAGTGTGTGGCACACATGCCCAGCGTTTCATATAAATAGAAGAGAGGTTGAATCATTTGCAACTCATCTCATCACTCATCTTCTCTCTCTCCTACGCATTAGATGAGCCTCTCTCTCTCACACGTGTGGTTGAAAAAAGGAAGACGCAGATTTCTGGTTAGGGCAGCGTTGATTTGGGTTGACCTAGCTGCAGGTGGGCAGATTGGATAGCGTTGACCAGCGTGGAGGCTTTCTTGACTGCGGATTGGGTTGGGCAGCCTCTCCTAGGCTAGCCACAGTTCTGTTCAGCAACTTTGACCAAGTTTGACCACCCCTTTGACCAGCGTTGACTGTCAAGGAGCTGCTGCAGGTTTGACCAGACTTTGACCAAGTGTTGACTGTTGTTTGACTGAGATTTGTGGACTGTTTTGGGCTGCTAAAGACAGTTGTTGAAGACCGAGTTCTTCAAGTTGACTAGAAGTCAATCCAACGTTGTTTTGATCAAGTTTGACTCTAAGTCACCGGATTCGTCCTAAACCCCCTGTGAATCCCGAATCCAGCGAATCCGACACGATTCGGTCCGGATTCGTGTCCAAATCACAGGACACATCGTGTCTGTTTTGGACACGTCGTGTCCGTTTTGGACACGTCGTGTCCGTTTTGGACACGTCGTGTTCGAGGGCATGTCACGATTTTCAAGGGCGTGTCGCAATTTTAGGACACGTCGTGTCCGAGGGCATGTCACGATTTTCAAGGCCGTGTCGCGATTTTAGGACACGTGTCCGGTTTCCAGGACTCGCGAAGCTCAGTGCAGGAAAGAAATGGGCGTGTTTGCTCATTAATATTTTCATTTGGCAAGTGATTTGTGCTGTTGCAGCAAGGAGTAGAGCATTTTGGTAGCTTCATGATCAAGTCTAGGCCCTAGTATTGATATGCTATTCATGGTAATGTTAAATTCTTAAAGTAAAAGTGACATTCTCCTTAATCTTCATTTTCATCCTTTTACTTAAATTTTTAACATTACCATGAAATGACTCAGGATGTTTGAGAGTGGTTCCGGCCTCATTGGATTTCGTATGGAGAAAGTAGAATTTTAGATTTCATTCAAAATCCAGCAGACTTATCAGTTTTTCAGGATTTTAGGATTGGGGGATTGCAATGTTTCCATTGAATTTCGTCATGTATTAGGGTATGGAACTCGTATTTAATCAAGAGCACCAAACCAAGAGCTTCTGAATATGTCGCTCCGGCTCCCGTTTTCGCTCCTGCTCCCTGCTTTCGCTCCTGCTCCCAAGTAACACTATTCCTAATGATATGGGTCTGGACACCACTGTTGAGTTGGCATTGGTCAACATGGATCTCAATGATCCAGTGCTAGAGCCTGTTAGATTTGATGACTTAGAGGGGTCAACCTCCATACCAACAGATGTAGAGGCGACTATGGATACAGGGGAGGAGGAGGATGCAGAGGAGAGCAGTGGGCACCATGATGATGGGGACAGTGATGCTGATTCTGATGCTGATTGATGCCTTGAGGCTTGTATACCTGTAGTTGTTTTATATTTTCTATTTCTATTTGCCATTGGCATTGCACCAACACTACCTATGTAACACATTTTGATTTGATGACTTAATGAGAACTACACAATTGTCAGTGTGTTTTATCTTACTATCGTTTGTAGTTGTAAGTTGTCTTTCAGTTATGAATTATGAATCAATGATTTAAATTTTTAATAGATTTATCATTTATGTGACCAAGTACCACTGACATTTATTTGAATTTTGTATGTACTCTGCAATGCTAATAGCTATAGATGAAGATCTATGTTTGAAATCATAAATTTGTATCATTAATTAAAATTTGTGTAAGAAATTATGATAATATCTAATTTTTAATATATATATATATATATATATATTATATATATATATATATTATATATATATAATATATATATATTATATATATATATATATATTTTTAATAAAATTATATATAACGTGTCCTGTTCCGGGGGGTCAGCGTGTCCGAATCCGACACCACGAATCTCGAATCCTACGTGTCCCGAATCCCCGTGTCAGGTGACTTAGGTTTGACTATGCTGATTTAGGACTCTCTGCTGCTGTTATAAAATTACAAAATTCTGCATTGTACTATTTCTCTTTGTTGAACTATTGACGATAAAAGAAGATTTGATCAAAGGGTTTCCCCGCATTGGGGTTTGTCCCTGGCTAGCCGCCACATCTTGTGTCTGTTGTCTTGGCTTTCTTTCTGTCGGTCTTTTAATGTTCTATCTGCACTTTACTTTATGTTTATGTGATTGCTAATCTGTGGCTAATAAGAAGAAAAGAAGTAAATTGCTCTAAGCATAAAACATACCATAATTTAACACAGTTAGAGGACAAGGGGTACGATGTACACTTCGTGGGGAAGAAAGTGTATGTCAAACACTCTAGCTGGAAGAAGGTGAGACAGATTGGAGCTCGAAGCAATAGGTTACACAGGTTGCAACTCGATTCTCCAACAGTATTGATAGACGGTGAGAATAGCAGTGGGAAGGCGCTGAATGAACTATGGCACATGAGGATGGGACGTTTACACCATGGAGCACTTAGGATGCTCAGAGAAATTGTAACAAGAGTTCCAGTTCTCAGCACAGAGCACGATGATGTGCGTAGAGGATGCATACTTGGGAAATACGCAAAGGCAACATTTCCTAGACGTGTTAGCAGAGAAAATGGTGTGCTGGGATTGATACACTAAGATATTTGCAGCGCTATGTCTGCTAGAGCTCTTAGCGGTGGTGAATATTTCATCACCTTTATCGATGATCATTCCAAGAAGACCTGGATCTATTTCTTAAAGACCAAAGATGAGGTCTTTGATCGGTTCAGAGAATTCAAAGCTCTCGTAGAGAATGCGATAGGGAAAAAGATAAAGGTGCTATATTCAGATAATGGTGGAGAATACACAGATAAAGACTTCACATACTTCTGCGCGAAGGAAGGCATCAAATGAGAATGCACAGCTCCATATAATCCTCAATATAATGGAGTAGCGGAGCGAAAGAACAGAACAATAGTTGGGGCTACAAAGGCTATGCTGTATGACCAGGATTTGCCAAGATTTTTATGGGCAAAGGCATGCAACACAGCAGTGTACATTCAAAACAAAACACCTCATAGAGCACTGGGGAGGACAACGCCAGAGGGGGTCTTCATAGGAAAGAAGCTTGAATTAAGTCATTTGAGGATATTCGGGAGTGTGGCTTACTGCCACATACCAGATGAAAAGCGTAGTAAATTGGATCAGACTACAGAGAAGGGGTTCCTCGTAGGGTACAGCGAGACCTCAAAGGCATACAGGATCTACATTCCTAGCAGCAGGAAGATCATAGTAAGGCGAGATGTAAAATTCATGGACGACAGAGCTTTCAGAAGATCTCGAGAAATGCATGCAGGTGATCAATCAACAGAAGTTTCGTTAGTCCAACAGTAGGGACAGCGAGTGGGACAAGCAGGAGGACAGTCACAAGGATCAAGTACCATGACCAGTACCATTATCTCCTCAAGGGTAGGAGATCCAGGGAGTTCTCAGTAGACATAGCAACAGGAACAGGAGGAGGAATTGATTGAACCTCCCACCACCAATGGTAGAGCCAGTAGAGAAGTGCATCAAACCTTGAGGGACGTAGAGGAGTTTGTCGAAGCTCCTAGGACAGACAAGAGACAGCACAGACAGCCTGATAGATATCAAGCTTTGGTAGCTCAGGTTACAGAACCCTCCAACTTTCACGAAGCCGCACATCATCAGGTGTGGGTGGAGGCCATGGAAGAAGAATACAGTTCTATCATGACAAATGATGCCTGGGAGGTAGTGCCTAGACCAGAAGACAGATCAGTTGTAGGTTCCAGATAGATCTACAAGATCAAGTACGCTGCAGATGGTAGTGTAGAGAAGTACAAGGCTAGATTCGTGGCGAAGGGGTATGCACAGAAGGAAGGGATAGACTATGAGAAGACCTTCGCCCCAGTTGCTAGATATACCTCTATCAAAGCCATTATATCCCTAGCAGCGCAGTTGGGATGGGAGATTCCCTAGACGGACGTCAAGACAGCATTCTTGAACAATGTGATAGAAGAAGAGATGTATATAGAGTAGCCTAAAGGCTTCGAAACTCATGAGAAGCACACTCATGTATGCAGGTTAAAAAAAGCCCTATATGGGCTCAAACAGGCACCCAGGGCACGATATGGTTGAATTAACAATTATTTGCGGTAGTTGAGATTCATCAAGAATGATGCAAATCCCAATCTCTACCACTTGATGGTGGAGAATGAGCCTCTCATTCTAGTTTTGTATCTAGATGACGTGTTTTTGACAGGCTCATAAAGGACTTCAAAAGGAACCTTGAAGCAGCATTCGACATGAAGGATATGGCGTTGATGCACTACTTTATAGGATTGGAAGTATGGCAGAAGAATGGGGAGATCTTCCTTGGGCAAGGGAGATATGCTACAGATATTGTTAAGAGATTTAGAATGCAAGATTGTCGACCAATGGTGACGCCCATGATCACCAATTGGAGGAAGATAGATGCATCAGGGGACAAGGAACTTGACCCCACCTTGTACATACAGCTCATTCGGTCACTCATGTATCTCGTTAACACTAGGGCAGACATTTGTTTCGCTACCAATACTCTTAGTCAATTCATTGTAGAACCAAAAAGGGTACATTGGGAAGTAGCTACGCACATTCTTAGATATGTGCGTGGAACAGTCAGATATGGGTTGAAATATACTCGAGGAGATGATGTCAGATTATGTGGATTCACAGATGTAGATTGAGCAGCAACTTTAGTGGACAAGAAAAGTACATCTGGGTATTGCTTCAGTGTTGGATCAGGGATGGTCTCTTGGTGCAGCAGGAAGTAGAAGTCAGTAGCATGCAGCTCAGCAGAAGCTGAATATATGGCAGCCAGCATAGCTACGTGAGCTATATGGCTTAGGAAGTTTCTCGTGAGCTTGTTCAAGAAGAAGATGGGAGCAACCAATGTTTACTATGATAATCAGGGTTGCATAAAACTCTCTGAGAATCCAGTATTTCATGATAGGTCGAAGCACATTGATATCAGGTGTCATTTCATCAGAGGTTGCATTCAGCGTGGAGCAGTCCAGTTGCAGTATGTTCCCACAAGAGATCAGGTAGCATACATACTCACAAAATCCCAAGGGAGAGCTAAGTTCATCCAGTTCAAGGAACAGATGGGTATGGTGCAAAACTCGTTTCAGTAGTAGAAATAGATGGATTCTCAGTTGCAACAACAGCAGATGAGAGGGATTTGCAGTGCAGATGCAGTAGTTGCCAGCGCTATAGCAAGGTCAGCAGCAATGCAGATGCAACACATATTAGAGTTGCATAGTAGTTGGCGGGCAGCAGCAGCCAAACATCAGCAGCGTGATAAGAGATGATGTAGAGACAGGGTGTTGCTACAGGCGGCAGCAGCACTAGAACACATTCCTCACTAAGAGGGAGTGTTAGTTTTTGTAGCATTGGATGCGTTCTAGCCATGATATTTTGTGGAGAGGCTAAAATATGTGAGATCTCCAAAACCCATAAATCGTTTATGGAAATTCCACCTAGAAATGATTTAATTAGATTATTAGACATCTTTTAAATATTTCCTAAGTCTAAACTTAGGGAATATGATCAGTATTAATTAAGTGATGGTGTGAATGTTCTAGAAACTCACACAGATCGACAGGGAAATAACTTGGGCCGTCGATTATGTTTTAATCTTGGTTGTTGGTGCTCCAACAGAAGATCATAAGAAGAAGTCGATGGGTAGATGAAGGACACACCAGTGCAATTACTCAGTGGCCCAAACAAATCGATTTTCTCAGTGGCTGAAGTTCAGCAGAGGAGATAAAGTCAGAGGGTGAGTTGCAGGGGAAAGAGAGAGGGTATTAGCAATGGTCTGGGAAGTGCAGGACAAATTCAGGAAGAGACAGCATGAGGAGAGACGCAATCCACTAGAACACTACACAGTCACTGCGCAGAGGGTGACGCAGAGACACCGGCGTATGGAAAGAGGGTCCATCTTGTGAAAATTTGGATGCCCAAATTCCTACTGCAACAACTGATTACGTTTCTCCTATTTGTTAATTACTGAACCAAATTATTTGTTGTTTCCTACAGTAAACATTGAAACGAATAAACTGCATCCTTCACCATTTAAATAAAATACAGAAACAAGAAACTGAACAAGAAGAAAATATACAACACATATACACATTTATTTTTGGACAAATGTCCCCGAAAAAACCCAACGCGGGAAAACTGGTGCAGCAGTTCTGAGGGTTTTATTATTATGCGGTAGTAATTTCTGAATACAATCTCTAGATTCCTTCCCGGAAATCCAGTTACAAAGAATATCATTGATAGACTCAGAGAGATAAGTGAGGTTACCTCACACTATCACTGGAAAGATCCAGCCACTGAATGAACTGCCCCTGGCTGCCTCTTCGCAGTCACTGCGTCAGCCCAACGTCACACCCTCTGGGGACAGCGTCACCCCTTCAGCAAATCAATTTGCCTTTGAGATTCTGAATTCTACTCTCCTAGTCTCACACCCCGGCTTCCAAATACAGAAATCGATCTCCCCAGCAAATTTTCGGACTTCCTTAAGGCTCTGCGCTGCCTCTACGTCAACCTACGTTGTGTTGAAGAAAGTGTAACTAGGTTCGGTCTTCATAAATGTACTTTTGATATTTGTATTTATTCAAGAAAAGAAATATTATTTTTTTATATTTATCAATGAGTTTCTTGCTCATTGAAATTGAAATAGGTCTAGCACATGTCAAAGTGCTATAGGTGAGTCAAAGAGTCAAAAGAAAATGTTGTAGACCTTATGGGGATGTTACACCATGTACATATTTGTATAAGAGTCAAATAATATCCCTCCAAGCAAAGACAAGTCCTCTCCATGCAACAACATCATCAAAGGAGAAAAAATGATGAAGGAAACTCAAATCGGCCTATAGTCATCATGTCAGCCTCAAGTCAACCTAAAGGAGGTACAGTCCTCTATATATAGAGGTTGTCCACTCCCTCAAACGACAAGTAATCCACCTCTGAAATCAATAAGCAAGGAAGACAGAGAAAAGGGTGAAAAAGGACAAGTATAAGGAGCCTCTAGTGCAACGAAGAAGGAGAAGTCATCACCGAAGGTTGGAGCACTGCTTCAAGGGTAAAACACAGTCACACGTGCAAGAAAAGGAAGCATCTATGCGGACATAACAGCAACAACATAACAGTCTCATACTTCTCATTGTTTGGGCTTGAAACTTAGGCCTATAAGGCCTCCCACTAGAGCGACGAAGAGACTCTCTCAATCGAAGATGAAAGGAATCAAATACTCAAGGAAACCTCCCACGCGTGCGAGAATTTAGGGTTGCAGGACAGTCATATCAAGTCTAAAACTACACCTTGAAGAAGGAGCTCGGTTTGTCAAGAGGAAGGAAGGAATCATCACAAGTAAAGGGTCTCAATAATGATCAAGGATAAGTGTCTCTTCTAAGCAAGTACAACAAGGACTATCAACAATTGTAAGAAGAACGAAATGCTAAAAAAAGGAGGACGAAGTGCCGAGGAACAAAGTGCATGGAGGAGGAAGGACTTGACTTGCGGTTGGAGGATATTCTTGTCAAGGGTTTAGGGTTTGGCATTGATCAATAAAAGCTTCAATAAGGGAAATTTACAGAAGGGTTTTCCTCTCTAAGAGAGAGACTTTTTGCCCTGACAGTGAGCCAACATCTTGAGTTCTTGTTTCTTGTGTTTTGTTAGCAGTTTGATGAAGTAAACACTTACACTAATAATAAGAGAAGAAGATCAAGCTAACAAAGATAAATTGTAAAAGTGCTTCACAAATTGTTATCGAATCTAGAAGAATCCTACTATACATAATTGCCCTTGATTCTTCAACATGGTTTCAGAGCTAATGTGACACATCAAGGAAGGGGCATCTCAAGAACACTCATAAGGTAACTCATCTAAGAATGACATCTCAAGAACATCTACAAGGTTGAAGCATCAAGCCAAGAAGTCTCAATCACATCAAGGACAAGAAGGTCTACTATCTACTATTCATCAAGGAAGACTACAAAACAAGAATAAAAGCCTTATATAAAGGCACCTACAAGAAGAGCAAATCAAAGAGGGACCTACATCAAGCAAGTCCATTTGGAGAAAGCAACTTGAAGAACATCAAGATCGAAGGAAGGCAAGCCATCAAGTCTTCAAGAAGAAAACAAGTCCACTACATCTCAAACTCTATCAAGAAAGTATATGTCCCCTTCTGAATATACATCAATGTCTTTTTGCAAGGAAAGCAACAAATTGGTTGGGACCAGTAACTTCCTTGCAAGAAAAAGTGGGCTGATATACTTCTCAAAGAGAATGAACTTCTACGGTTCTACCTCACATCAAAGGGAATATCACTATCCCCGCTAAGGAACAAACTCAAGCCTTAGCCAAGTACAATAAGGATGAGACAATAGCTCAAAGGATTCTAACAAAATCTATCAAGGACTCTCTCATTCCTTATGTCTCTAAATTTGAAACATCAAAACAAATCTATGACAAACTTCATGAAGATCTCTGAGATGAGGGATCAACTTCAAGAGTTGGGAGAAGTCATGTCTGACAGAGAAATGACAACTGTAGTACTCAATGCTCTACTTGAGGATTGGGGAAACTTCATATCAAGCATATATGCCAAGAAGGAAGCTACCCACTAAGTGAACTATGGTCTATATGCAAGATAGAGGAAACTAGACTGAAAGCAAAAGATGATGTGGGATCAAAGGAGCAAGCATTTGCTACCATGACCAAGAGAAAGGGAAAATTTGGTCCAAGAAGATCAAGCAATAGAGAAATGTCCAAAGTCCAATGCTTTGGATACCAAGAATATGGACACTTCAAAAGGGATTGTCTTAAACTTAAGAAGGACAACAACAACAAGAGAAAAAGGGAAGAAGCTCCTGTAACTCAAGAAGTGAAAGAAGAAGACAAGAAGCAGAAAAAGGAAGATCCTCCAGATCTCTACTATGACTAAGTCAACCTCTTTACTTAAAGTCTTCTTTCAAAGTTTTGAGTAGTATAGGAGCATATAGAAATAGAATAGATTGCATGGTTAACGATATCTTCTAGAATATAGGAGCATGGTATAGATATAGCTCAAAATATTCATATAGGAGCATACCTATTATAGGACCTCATCCACAATGAAAGAATAATTGATCATGATTAAAATTCTTAGAAGGCCTCCATCATCAAAGCAAGAAACGTTTGCAAAATAAGAGTCTTCAAGATCCTCTGATAGAATCTTCAAAAGAAGGTTCATACATAAGGGTAGATGTCTCATTGGGAGTCCCATCTATGGGATTCAAGAAACGATGATATGCAGGCAAGAGAAGATGAAGCAAGAAAGGCTACACCAATCAAGGAGAACTATCAAATGAAGCCGAGATGATCAAAGCAGAATCAAGATGAGGTATGTATGCATCAAATTTTTAAGTCATGTCATCATATATATTGGGTCATGGGAAAAGTTCTAGAAGCATGATCAAGAATAAAAGGATCTCTTTCACCAATGATATGCTCAAAGGCATGTACTACAATGCAATAAAGGTTGACATGAAGAAGTGCTCTCATAAGGTGTATAAGGTGGTTGACTAATCAATCTAAGAAGAAGCAAATGAAGAAAGAGATCAAGCATGTGAAGAACACCGTGGTCAAAAAGAATCACTATCTGACAACATTCATTAACATTCCCAAAAGAAGGCATGACAACTCTGATAAAGGAAGAAAAAGATCAAAGGACTCTTGACACCTATGAAGGCCTTGGAGATAGTAAGGTGCAGATAACTGATTCAACTCTACAAAGATGTCATGATAAAGAAGCCATCCAGCAAAAGCACCATTTGATGTTGAAGCAATATAGGATGAAGTCATGAAGGGCTACTGAATCAAAGTATGAGAACAAGCAAGTACAACTAAGCATCCATGTGATAAGTATTCTGAAGCATAGACAAGATGACAAAGGAGTAGCCAGATGACAAACGGACCTGATATATATCAAGAAGGCCACTTTCCATGAAGGGAGCAATGACATGAAAAATCGAGAAGGAAAGTGATTGATGGTCGGTGTCGTACCAAGAAGAAGTTCAAACAAAGACTTCATGACATCGAAGGAAAGAAAGAGATCAAGCAGTTGAAGGACCCACAAAGAAGAGGTTTTTGATGAATGGACAGGTCCCTCGCCAAGAGGGAGTTCAAATAAGTTCCCAACTACAAAGGAGCTTGGGCAAGTTCCTCAATTAAGAGGAAGAGATAGACACAACATTCTTGTCTTCACTTGGGAAGAAAGAATGGGAGGATTGGGTAATCATCTGGCATCTGATGCTCTTTGAGGATGTGTAGGGCCTCCAAGACAAGAGTAGGTGAGAGGACCGATATTCTTTGAGGGTTGGGAACGCAAGACAAGAATAGTCCTAGAAGGTCATACTCAGTGAACACCCGGGTGGGTATGTACCTTGAGAGACAATGACTAAGGTGTCTATAGGTCATTGGTCTCGCCAACATTGTGCTCTGATCTTATGAGAGATAGAGTTGTTAGTCAAGGCCTTGCTATGAACAATGTTGGTTACTATGATGCTATAACAGATGGATTGCCAATCCGGTTTCTCTTATGTGAATTCTTCAAGATTGAAAAATAGCCAAACACCTTCTAATGATTTATGAATACCTCCCTAGTTAAGAGGGAGTGTTGAAGAAATTGTAACTAGGTTCGGTCTTCGTAAATGTACTTTTGATATTTGTATTTATTCAAGAAAAGGAATATTATTTTTGTTTATCAATGAGTTTCTTGCTCATTGAAATAGGTCTAGCACATGTCAAAGTGCTATAGGTGAGTCAAAGAGTCAAAAGAAAATGTTGAAGAACTAAGGGCATGTTACACCATGTACATATTTCTATAAGAGTCAAAGAATATCCCTCCAAGCAAAGATAAGTCTTCTCCATGCAACGACATCATCAAAGGAGCAAAAATGATGAAGGAAACTCAAGTCAGCCTACAATCATCATGTCGGCCTAAAGGAGGGACAATCCTCTATATATAGAAGTTGTCCACTCCCTCAAACAATAAGTAATCCACCTCTGAAATCAGCAAGCAAGGAAGACTGAGAAAAGGGTGAAAAAGGACGAGTATAAGGAGCCTCTAGTGCAGCGAAGAAGGAGAAGTCATCACCGAAGGTTTGAGGACTGCTTCTAGGGTAAAACACAATCACACGTGTGAGAAAAGGAGGCATTTCTGCGGTCATAACAGCAGCAACGTAACAGTCTCATACTTCTCATTATTTGGGCTGAAAATTAGGCCTATAAGGCCTCCCACTAGGGCAAAGAAGAGACTCTCTCAATCGAAGAAGAAAGGAACCAAATACTTAAGGACACCTCCAACACGTGCGAGAATTTAGAGTTGCAGGACAGTCATATCAAGTTTGCAACTACACCTTGAAGAAGGAGCTCGGTTGATCAAGAGGAAGGAAGGAATCATCACAAGTAAAGGGTCTCACTAAAGATCAAGGATAAGTGTCTCTTCTAGAGCGAGTGCAACAAGGACTATCAACAGTTGTAGGAAGAACGAAATGCCGAAAGAAGGAGGACGAAGTGTCAAGGAATGAAGTGCAGGAAGGAGGAAGAACTTGACTTGTGCTTGGAGGATATTCTTGTCCAAGGATCTAAGGTTTGGTATTGATCAATAGAAGATGTAAAAGGGAAATTTACAAAAGGGTTTTCCTCTCTAAGAGAGAGAAGTTTTGCCCTGACAGAAAGCCAACATCTTGTGTTCTTGTTTCTTGTGTTTTGATAGCAGTTTGATGAAGTAAACACTCACACTAATAGTAAGAGAAGAAGATCAAGCTAACAAAGATAAATTGTAAAAGTGCTTCACAAATTGTTATCAAATCTAAAAGAATCCTACTATACATAATTTCCCTTGATTCTTCAACACGTTGCCTCTGCATGGTCCTGCATCAGCGTTTTCTGGCTCTACACTGCCTCTCCCATATCTCTCTCTACCTCCTCTGCTGAGTATTCTCCAACCGGGAAATATTTCCCTTCAAATACTATCCCTAGCCCTCACTGCAAAATATCACTATCGAAAATCTCTCTGGTAACTGCTCTGCTTCAAAAAATCGAACTTTTGATCTCCCCTTTGTCTGTTCTCCAAGTACCCCTCAGGCCTCTTCTTATATCTTTCTGTTCGACAACCAACGGCCCAGATTAACTTCTAATCAATGGCTTAGATCATTTTGTCTTGATCCTTGTCTTCTTTTAGAGGTTACACCCACAGTTAGATGAATACCCTTTAATTATTTTAATTTCCTAAGGTTAGGCTTAGGTACCCATCAAAAATAATATTATTTTAATAAAACTATCTCCAAGTAGAATTTTCCAAAACATATTCTGGGTATTGGAGAATGCATGTGTCTAAGCCTCCCTGCAAATATTGAGACTTAGAACACATCCAATGCTACCAAAAATCAACACATCTCGGGGTCAGGGAGTCACTGTGGAGAGTGAGAAATTTGTTACTAAATTTTTCTCAATATTTTTCCTCTGCTTTGTTGTCCAAATTCTTATACTTGAATTACGGCTGAAGAATTAATAAAGAAACCCTCACTGCAGCACCCGTTTTCGCACATTGGGTTTTTCTATGGACAATTGTCCAAATATAATTGTGTCAATATCTTTATGTGTGTGCTAGAATATCTCTAATTTTTCAGCATTTATTTTTCTCCCGCAGTATTTGTTTTATGAAGGCTACAGTGTATATGTTTCAATATTTGTCGTAGGAAACTACAAATAGTTTGTTTAATTAATTTAACAAATAGAAGAAATATTATCAGTCGCTGCAGTAGGATTCTGGGTTTCGTAATTTTCACAGATAATGTCTGACAAAGAGATGACTACCGTAGTGCTCAATGCACTACCAGAAGAATGGGGTAACTTCACATCAAGTATCTATGGGAAGAAGGAAGCTACTCCATTCAATTATCTATGGTCACTATGCAAAACTGAAGAAACTAGGTTGAAGGCAAAATCTGATGTAGGATCAAATGAACAAACTCAAGCATATGCTGCTATGGCAAAAAGAAAAGGTAAGTTTGGGAAATTTGGTCCTCATAAAAGAAAGAAGAATATGGCAAAGGTTCAATGCTACGGATGTCAAGAATATGGGCACTACAAGAGAGATTGTCGTAAACTCAAGAAGGACAACATCAAAAGAGGAAGAGAAGAAGCCAATATCAGTAAAGAAGTGGACGAGGTTGAAAAGAAGAAATCCAAGAAGGAGGAAGCAAAAGATCTCTACTATGATTGAAATAGTCTTCATCACCTAGTTCTTTTCAAGTTTTCTGTTGTATGGGTACCATGATTGGAATCACTAAGAAGCATGATAGGATGAATCATGGCGTCATAGAAGCATACGATTGATAGCAAGAGCTCATAGAGAAGCATGAAGAACAGTTGAAATAGAAGTCTATGGCAGTCACCCATAGAAGGATGTAGCTCTTAGTAACCTCATTAGAAGCATAAGTAGTACTTATGGGAAGAAGAAAAGTCATCTAGTATAAAGCTCATCATACATCATTCAAGAGGAGCATTTGCTGGAAAAAGGATGATCAAGTTCCTCCGTTGGAATCTTCATTGGAAGACTCACCTATTGGGAGAAGCAAGTGTCTCGCAGAGAATTCCACCTTGTATGGATTCATGGAATGATGGTATGATGTCATAAGAAGTGAAGCGGGTTAAGGAAATTGAAGTTCTTTCAATCAAGTAAGCTGTTGAAGGAAGTCTAGATGACCTAAAGGAAGAAAATGAGGTATGTATGCTTGTATTTAATAAAATAGAGTCATGGCATATAGTTGCAGGTAGCAAGATAAGTGCTCTACCTCATGAGCATAATCAAAAGAAAGGATCTACTCCTTTGGAAGGATGCATGAAGGCATGGTTCACACATTGACTAGATGAAATCAACATAATATGTCCTCATATGAAATATGAGGTGATTGAAGGAACTATGATTGGAAGTTCTTAGAAGAAATGTGTAAGGGAGAAATCATGGAAAAATGCAACTATGGAGAAGGAAATCAACATCCAAGGACTAAAATATTTGGCTATTATATCTCCATGGGAAAGATATGAGGATCCTGATAAAGTCTGAAAAAGAAAGAGACCCTTGACATTGTATATCTTTTTGGAGATGTGTCAATATATATGCAGGATGTTGATGCAAACAAGGAGATGTCATGATGAAAGACCATCACAAAGGTTATTTTGGTTTAATATTCATTTTCTATTTTTGAACAATATCTAGATGGGCTAATGCAGGGCTACCAGGGAAAGAGTTGTAGATGTCATCTACCACTAATATTCATGTGATAGGATGAAAGATACTGATGGAATCATGACATGAAGAAGGTAGCAAGGCATGAAGGAAGGCCAGATATGGAATAATGGATCACTTTCCGATGAAAAGAAGGATGACATGACTAACATAATTCCTAAATGAAAGTGATGGATGGTTTGTGCCCTACAAGAAGTCCCAAAAAGATGTAGGCTCCATATCAAAGAAGAAACTCATGACATCGAAGGAAGAATTTCTACAAACAGTTGTTTGTCCCATGATCTCCACCTAAAGAGCTGCTGGAAGTAAGTCCGGGTCAAGAGGGAGCTTGGTCAAGTCCCTGATTAAGAGGGAGCTTGGGTGCATTCCTTTTATAGGAATGCATACATTGCTTCATTGGAATGAGTATATCCTCCCTAATTAAGAGGAAGAGATAGACACATCATTCTTGTCTTCACTTGGGAAGATAGAATGGAGGATTAGGTAAGCATCTCGCATCCGATACTCTTTTTGCATGTGATAGGGCATCCAAAACAAGAGTAGTCGTAGAGGACCAATGTTCTTTGAGGACTGGGAATCCAAGATAAGAATAGTCATGGTGGAAAATACTCTAAGAGAACCCAGGTGGGGTATGTTTCGAGAGAGACAATGATGAGGGTGTCTATATATCATTGGTCTCGCCAACATTGTGCTCTGATCTTGTGGAGAGATAGAGCGATTAGTTAAAGCCTTGCTATGAGACAATGATAGATGGTATGATGTTATACAGATGGGTTACCAATCCGACTCTTCTTATGAGAATCCTTCAGATTGAGAATGTCCAAGTACCTTGTATGAATTATGAATACCTCCCTAGTTAAGAGGGAGTGTTGAAATATGTAACTAGGTTCGGTCTTCATAATGACATATGTAAAGTTGATTTTATGTATTCAATGAAAAGAGAAAAATAAATCTATTATTATTGTGCTTGAGGCATGGGTTTCATGCTCAATGGAAATTTATTTTAGGTCAAGCTCCCATTGAGAGCTTCTAAGATTTGTCATAGAGTCAATAAAGTCAAAAGAGTCATTTTCATGTATGAATAACCCTTCTTAGGCATGCCACATATTGTAAGAAAATTATTTGAGTCAAATTAGAGTCAAAAGACCCTCCAAGGCCATGTCAAACATGCAAGCATCAAGTCGGCCTCATGAAGCAACAAGTCTGAGGACATGTCAAGTCAGTGTAATAGGAGGCTCAAGAAAGCCTATATATAAGGCACTCGGCCTCATTTGGAGACACTTCACTCTCACACACAAGTTCGATGATAAGGACAAGAAGAAGTGCGAAAAAGAAGAAGAAAAAGAAAGGAGGAAAAGTCAAGCTATTTTGGATTTGTTTTTGGGCTACTTCTCTCCACATGTGCAAAGGAATTAGGGCACATAATGCCGCAGTGAAACCAAGTTGCAGAAGTGAAGTTAGAAGAGTTGTTTTGGAAGCCGAGTTCTCTAAGAGAGAGAATCTACCCAGGCAAAGAAGAGAAGTTGCAGTTTCTAGGCATGTCAAAGTTGCAGTCGAAGTTGCAGTTTCTGGGGTAGTTGAAGTTGCAATTTCTGGACAAGTCGAAGTTCAGTCTTTGGGCAAGTCAAAGTTGTAGTTGCAGTTGCAGAGTAGGTCGAAGTTGTTGAAAGGAGAAGCTATTTAAAGAGGACGCATTGACTTGGTCTTGGGGGGGTTCTTGGTCAAGGCTCTATGTCTTGGAATTTGTCAATTGAAGATTCTATAAGAAGAAGAATTCTGGTGGGTTTTCCTCTCAAGTTGGAGAGGTTTTGGCCCTCGTTGATCTTCTACATCTTGTTTACTTTGTCTCATTGTTCTTTATGGTTTGGTAGTTGTTTGATGAAGAAAACACTAATAAGAAACAAGCGAAGAAGAATCTAATTAAGAAAAGTAAAAATACATCACAAACAGTTATCATAATAAGAGAAATCACCTACACTTGCTGCCCCTACGTTTCTCAACACCAGCGACTGTAACCCAAAATCCTAAAATCAGATGCAAGCCTCAGACCCTATAATTTCGAACCTTTGCGAACTTCTTTGGTCGTCCCAGCCTCAGAGCTGTGCGAACCAATCAATGAGGAAGAGAAGAAGAAGATGTTTGGTGATGTCCAAATGAGATTGAGGTCACTTGTATTTATAGACTTCCAAGGGTGACCAATTTACCATTAGGGTCGACCTGTCCAAATGTGCATATGTGGATTTTTCTTCATAAGTACACTTTCCCTTGTCCAAATTTGATGATCTTTAGGTCAATTTTGGTCCTCTCGAAAAGAAGAATTCAATGCAATCATCATCTCCATCAAATGAGCTGTCCAAAGTGGAATTTGACCCTAGTTGCATAATTTAACAATAACTGACAATGCAACAGTGTGTAGAAGAGTAGGCCTAATTATTGAAGGCAAATATCAGCGCATCTTTTGGACCCCTTGTGTTGTACATTCATTGAACCTCATGTTGAGCAAGATGGGGAAGCAAATTGAGTGGATTTGAGTTATTTTTGAAGAGGCAAAAGCAATTCAAGCCTTCATCATAAACCACCACATGTCTCGAAGCATCTACAGGGAATTTGAGAAGTTGGAGCTCCTTAAGGTACCTAAACTTTAAAGTTTATTTCATAAATTGTAATTTCTATGACTCAAAATTCAAATATGTAAATTGGATTCTCAAATGTCATGATTCATGAATCATAATAGTTATTCAATAAAATTATGATTTTTTAATTGATTGAAACAATGGCAATTTGACACTTGCAGGTTGCCGAGACTCGTTTTGCTTCTCACATCACAGTCTTAACAAGACTTATGCAGGTGAAAGAAGCATTGCAATCAATGGTATGAAGTTCCCTTTGGAATCAATGGAGGCAATCCCAATTTGAAATAGCACAAGCAGTGAAAAGGTTGGTTGTTGATGATGAATTGTGGGATAGGGTGAAGTACCTCTTTGCATTTACTAAGCCAGTTGTGGATTTGCTCCGCTTGTTTGACACAAATATGTCTATTTTGGGAGAGGTGTATGAGGACATTGATTCCATGATAGAGAAGATAAGGGTGGTTATAAAGGCCAAGGAGAAGGACCCAGATGTCCACCCCATTGCACAATTTGGCCTATGCAATGAATCAAGAATATTATGTAGTAGAGTTGCCAAGTGATCCAAAAAGAACCGCACCAAACAAACACCCAGAAGTCTCACAAAGATTTAAAAAAGCTTTTAGAAAGTTTTTTGTAGATCTTGAAATTGGGATTCGAATTCGTTCAAAGTTTGCTCATTTTGTGGGATCAGAGGGTTGGGGTGTTGATATTGATTGTATGCGGGACAAGACTAGATTAAGTCCACTCCAATTGATTCGTGGAACTACTATGGTGGGGAACTTCCACATATCATCTTGTCACAGGTTGCTAGTTCCTCTTCAACAGAAAGGAACTGGAGTACATATGGCTTCATCCATTAAGTGAAGCAAAACAAGTTGGGTTCCAAGAAGGTTGAGGAACTAGTGTATGTTCATTCGAACCTTTGCCTTCTGTCACACAAAAGAGATGAATACAAATTTGGGCCCACCAAACTATGGGATGTGGAACCAGAGTTGCCTGACTTGCATATGACGTTGAATGTCAGGTCTTATATGATTTTGTTTGATGACGAGGCACCAGTATTTGGATCTTCAAGTGGACATGGCAGTGATGCTCCCACTCCTGGATAGGATGTGATTCTTAGTGACATGAATGAAGACATATTTGATGATATGTAAATGTAATTTATGATGGTGTTTAAAACTTTTGAACAATGAATATTGAATACCATAATATGCCATATGAATTATGAATAATGATAGTAGACTGCCAGCCATGGTTCATTTTGTACTTTGTACTATGTAGTATACATTATTAATTTTGGTGATGTTGTAACTTGTCATGTTGGTAATTGAAATTTGAAACAGAAACTTGATGATATGTTGACTCATGAATGTTATAATAATCATTAATGATGATGACAATGTTTATGCTGAATTGATGATGATAATAGATGATAAATGATTATGTATTTTTAGATATAGAATCTAGATTCTAAAATATGAATGGTAATATGAAATTCTTATATTTTACATATGTGTGTGTGTGTGTGTGGTTTCCTTGCCGTATCGTTTCCAAATTTTTTGAAAATTTGTCATATCCATTCCAAACCCTGCATCCATATCCGTTTTAGTGCAACTTAGCTAGTCACCCTATGTTCATTTCTCATTATAACATAATGTCATAATGGTGTAGGCATTGAGGGAATATAAGTACACTTCATCACAGGATTGGCTCAATCTACACAAATTCACACGGGTCTTTCTCGGAATATGGATTGGTTTGATAATTGACTTAAGCCTAGTTCCTCCTAATTATTCAACTCCTAGTTGCCTTAATGTCGCACCAAAACTCAGAGTAGTCTTGAGGCAATCCAGCCATTTTAATTTATCATGGCATGAACTTCTCAGTGCTCGCTACTGCATTATCTAACAAAATAGATGAAACAAATTTCAAATTTTAAAATTGGAAAAATAAGAACTATATCGATGATCAACCTATATAGTTTCCACAAAATATCAGTAATAAATAGGTAAAGTCATATATCACCACTACAGTTTCAATGGTACAAATAAAAAATGATGTCATATAGAGTTATGAAATATAATTATGTCAACAGCATGCAAAGTGAAATCCAGAATAAAACAGTGATGGAAACCATAAAATTACGTCCATAGACATAAATTAAAAAATGAACTCATTGTGGATGCTTACCGCAAGCGATGTTGGCCCAACATGGGATGTCAAGTTTTGTTTTATTGGACCTCCATTACGAAATTCATCGCTAGGAGTGATGACCCAGAACCCAACCATGGGATCAAAGCTGATCCATCCATGGACTCTGTTCTCCCTATTGTCACATGAGTACTGGTACTTATCATCTACCTGCATATAAAATACTATTAAAGGAAATTTTCAGGTCTCAGCATCTAAAAAAGCCACTTTAGTGTTACCAAGTTACATCCTAGCTTCTGTCCTCCATTAGGAACAAGAGAAAAGAACACATGGAACAAGAGATTATAGCAACATTAAAAAACAACATAAGAACCGATCTCCATAGATTCATTCTTTCTTTATATTTTATCAGTATAGCCTCCACAGATAGCCTATCCATTTCATGGAAAAACAGGAATCGCAAATCTGGATGCTCGATTCTCTAAGAATGCATAAAAGTGTAATCAAAATCTTATTTGGAGCAAACTAGAATTACTGAGCAAGAAAATGACTTGCTGAAACTATAAAAAGATATACATTATAACACCAACACCATCATCAAACTACATTAATTTCAATACGAGACTAAGGAATCACATCAATAATGGGTATATAACAAATCCAAGATATAGAGAGTGATATTCTGTGAAAAACAGAGATTAGTCATAGATAGATTCACGACATGAAGAGAAAAAAATACAATAAATACAAAAGAAGTTGTAAAAGAAGAAGAATGTTTCAGAAGCTCAACAAACTCAAACGCAAAGAGATTGGAGATGGAGTAGTGGGAAACCCTTCTACATCTATGTGGAAAAGGATATCTATGACCTTCTAAGCCACACCTCCAATGTTACCTCATGCTTGAACAATGGGTGGGAAGTTGAGCTTATGCTTCACCAAGGCTTGACTGTCAAGATCAGAATTGGTGTTACAAATGTTGCATGCATTATCTGTCTAATGTCCCCGAGGAATTAATTGGCCCAAGGGACGAAGTAGCCTATCGATCTCCATAGGCTACAGTCCTCAATAAAGGGGAAAACCGCAAAATACCCCAGGTTGGGGATGTAGAAATGTAACTAGGTTTGGTCTTCGTAATGACGTGAAATTGTGATTTTATGTAATTGATGAAAAGAAGAAGAAAAAAAATTATTATTGTAGTGCTTGTCTCATGGGTTTCACGAGCAAGGAATTTTATTTTAGTAATGGCTCCCATTGTGAGTGTTTAAGATTTGAAAGTCAATTTGAGTCTATGTCATGTATGAAGGACCCTTCTTGGGCATGTTACACCTATGTGTGAGTAAATAGAAATTTCAAGTAGCCCTCCAAGACAAGCACAAAGCATCCCTCTTCGAGTCACCTTCAAATGGAATTAATTAACTCCTCCAAACAGTCATGTCGGCTCATCCTATTCATGTTGGCTTATTATAGAGGCAAACCACTGTAAATAGGGCTGTCTGAATTTCATTTAGACACAAGGATTTTCGGTGATCAAGTCTGAAATGCGAGGTACAGAAAAACAATTCGAAGGTGATCAAGAAAGAGCCTAAGGATCAGCGAAGGGAGAAGTCTTAGGTCCCTTTTTTGGGTATTGTAGTTGTCACTTGTGCAAAGAAAGAAGTAACCATTTGCTACAGCAAGTCTGAGCTTCAGAGGCAACCAGATAAAAGTCATAAGGAAGGACAAGTTGCCAAAGAAGTATCCTCCACCTCAAGCGAAGGAGATTAAGGACTGTCATCTACACATGCAAGGGTTCTGATTTAGGGCCGAAATTTTGCAGGCCTGAAACAAAGGAAAGAAAGCCTAGATCTGAAAGGAAGTTGAAGCAAAAGGAAGGAGCAGGCAGTTGACCATCGTTGATTCAAGAGGGCAAGATAGGAAGCTTGGTATCTTGGTCTAGGAGAGGTCTAATAGGTCAAGGGTCTTGGTCTTGGTATTCGTCAATTGGAATCTCTATAAGAAGAATTTGTTCGGATTTTCATCTCAAAGAGTGAGAGGTTTTGGCCCTGGATCATAGCCTATATTCTGTGTCTCTTGTCTATTTATGGTTTATGCATTGGTAGTTGTTTGATGAAGAAGAACACTAATAACTTAAGTAAAAGAAGATCTGAACCTAAAGAAGTAAAAAGCACTCACAAGCAGTTACTAAAAGAAGAGAAAACACATAATAACTATGCGCTAGATTTCTCAACATCGTATTAGAGCTAAGGTGACTAAGTTAAGGAAGGGCATCTTATCAAGGGACACTCAAGGATCAAATCTCAAGGAAGGCATCAAATACAAGATCATCTTGAAGTCGAAGGAAGCATCATAACCCAAGATCAAAGAAGTCTACAAAGAAGTATTAGGATCATCGTCAAGAAGAAGAAGGCCAAAACCCTACATGTTTTGAAGTATATTCATCAAAAGGAAGCTAGAGGCACTGTCATCAAGACTCTAAGGCGATCTCTCTCAAACAAGATCCCTACCATTGAAGAGATCATCATCATCAAAAGATCCAAGGGATCTCCCTCTCTGTGGGATCAAGGATCATTATTGAAGAAAAACTATCTTCATCAAAAAAAAAAAAATCTATCCTCTATATCATCATCAACATCAAGGAAGCAGCATGAAGAATGAGCATTCTATCAAGTCAGTATATCTATCAAAATGTCTCTTTGCAAGGAAAGCAATAAATTGGTTAGGTCTTCAAACTATCTTGCATGGAAAAAAAAGGACAGATCTGAATCTTATTGAAAATGAGGTTATGGAACATGTCAAAGGTTCTATCACTAAACGAAGAGAGGAAGATGCTCAAGCTCTTGCCAAGTATATGAAAGGGGAAGTTACGGCTCAAAGGATTCTCATAGAATCCATCAAGGATCCCCTCATCCCATATGTATCTAAACATGAAACTTCAAAAGAAATCTATGACACACTGGTAGAGTTGTATTCCGTACACACTATTGGAGAAGTCATCTCATTAAGGCAAGAAATCTACAAGTTGAAGATGTCTAGGGAAGATGGAATAGCCCCATACTTTGTGAGGATAACTAAGATTCAGAATCAACTACAAGATCTGGGAGAATTCATGTCTGATAGTGAAATGACTATAGTTGTATTAAATGCACTATCAGAGGAGTGGGGTAACTTCACTTCAAGTATTTATGGGAATAAAGAAGCTACTTCATTCCAGGATCTATGGTCATTATGCAAGATTGAAGAATCTAGACTAAAGGCCAAATCTGATGTGTGAGCAGGTGAGCAAAGTCAAGCTTATGCTACAATGACAAGAAGAAAAGGAAAATTTGGAAAGGATGGTTCTTGGAAAAAGAAAAGGGACATGTCTAAAATTCAATGCTATGGGCGTCAAGAATATGGACACTACAAAAGAGATTGTCCTAAGATCAACAATGACAATAACAAAAGAAGAGGCGAAGCTCATATCACCGAAGAAGTGGATTAAGTTGAAAACAAGAAGTTCAAGATAGAGGAAGTAAGAGATCTCTACTATGACTGAGATAGTCTTCCTCACCTAAGTTCTTTTCAAATTCCTAAGTCTTCTGTCGTAAGATATGGCTATCATAATTCACTCAATGGGATGCATCAAGGCATCATAGAAGCATTGAAAGAAAGAGCTCAAGACATCATCATAGAGAAGCATGAAAGATGGTTAGAATCTATGGAAGTCAAGGATATAGCTTTTAGGAATCTCATTGGAACATTAATGGCAAGGTCATCTAGTACAAGGTTTATCATACATCTGTCAAAAGGAAACATTTGTTGATGGGGATACTCTAGATCCTCATGATTTTCTGATGGAATTTTCATCGAAAGGTTCATTGATCAAGAGAGGAAGCAAGTGTTTCATCAAGAATTCCAAACTTGTGGAATTCATGGGATGATGATATGATGACATAAAAGAAGATCAAGGGATTGAAGCTCTTTCAATCAAGGAAGTTGTTGCAAGAAGTTTGGATGACCCAAAGGAAAAATAAGGTATGTATGCTTACATTTGATATTGTGGAAGTCATGTCATATGGTTGCAGGTAACATGGATCAATGCTCTATCTTGAGAGCATAATCACAAGGAAGGATCTCCTCCTTCAAAGGGATGCAGGAATGCATGAGTCACACATTCACTAGATGAAATCAACATATGTCCTCATATGAAGAATGAGGTGGTTGACTGCAATTGAGGAACTCTGATTGGAAGCTCCTGGGAATGAAATGTGTGAAGAAAGGAAGGAAGAGATCATGGAATATGCAACCATGGCAAAGGCAACCAACATCCGAAAGACCAATAATATTTGACTAGGATATCTCCATGGAAGATTTGAAGACTCTGATGAAGTCTAAAAAAGAAAGTATGATGACCTTTGACAATATACATATCTTTGGGAGATGTGTCGATATGTATGCAGGATGCTGATGCAAACTAGAAGATGTCATGATAAGAGACCATCACAAAGGTAATGTTGTTTTTAATGTTCATTCCTTTATTTTTGATCAAATATCTTGATGGGTTTATGTAGGGTTGCCAAGGGAAGATCAATGGATGTCTTCCACCACCAATGCACATGTAGTAGGATGAAAGATCCTTAAGTAAACATGGCATGAAGGAAGGCCAGATATAGACTGATGGATCACTTTTCAATGATGACATGGCTAACTCATGGATGAAAGTGATGGATGGTTTGTACCCTAAGAAGAAGTCCCAAAATATGAAGACTCATGAATGACAAAAAGAAGTTCATGACATCGTGAGGAGGAGTTATTCAAGCAGTTGGTTGTACCATTATCTCCACCTAAGGAGTTGTTGTAGGTCCCTAATTAAGAGGGAACCTGGAAACAAGTTTCTTACTTGGAAGAAACTTGGAAATTCCTAAGCCAAGAGGGAGCTTAGGTACATTCCTTCTATAGGAATGAGTACATTCCTTTCTTGAAATAGATATGTCCTCCCTAACTAAGAGGGAGAGATAGACACATCATTCTTGTCTTCACTTGGGAAGACAAAATGGAGAATTGGGTAAAGATCTGGCATCTGATACTCTTTGAGGATGAGTTAGGGCATCCAAGATACCCTTTTCCGAATAGTGTTCCTCTACTGAAGCACCAAGACCTTCTCTCAAAAATCCAAATTTTTATTTCTGTGATTAGCCCTAAACAAATCCTCATTGTCCCTTCATCGCTTCTCTGAGTTCCATCTGAACTTGTCTCTTTTCTGTGATCCGAATATCAAAGAGATTTGAGTTTGACTGACTGTGTTAATGCGAAGACCCTTCACACATATATATAGTGGTTTGACCATAAATATAAAGCCGACATGACCTCAAGCAGGGATGTGTCTCTAATTAGGTGAGTCGACATGTGTCATATTCTTCATCTTTAGGCCGACTTGAAGAGGAGAACTAGTGCTTGTCTTTGGAGGGCTTCATGACAATTCTATAGACTCATATACATCCGTTATATGCCCAAGAAGGGTTCTTCATACATGACATTGACTCTTTTTTACTTAAACAACAAATCCTAAAGGCTCTCAATGGGATCCATCTAAAAATAAAATCTCTTGCTCATGAAACCCATGAAGCAAGGATTACAATAATAATTTTATTTTTCTTCTTTTCATCATTTACAAAAATCACAATTACGTGTCATTATGAAGACCGAACCTAATTACACTTTTCAACATTGCAAACTGATAATATTTGTTGTTATTTTTTTACAGCTCATTGGTGGATAGATTGTGGCACTAAGGCGCCACAATTACAGGAATTCGCCATCAGAGTTTTGAGTCAACCCTGCAATGCTTTTTCTTGTGAGCCCAACTGGTCAGTGTTTGAGCACATCCCAGCAAAAAGAGAAACAAGTTGGATACAGATCCAATTTTATTGGATACTATTGATTTAGAGTCTGATTGGGTTGTGGAGGAGGAGTCCCCGATTTGAGTTGGCTTAATGAAGAGACTGAGGATCTCTCTAGTTTGCCATCTAAAATGGAGACTCCAAATACACCTGCCTCACAGTTGCTTCAGCCTTCCAATTTTAGCACTAGCTCCATGAGGGCTTATTGTAGGCATAGTCATCCATGAGTGATGGGACTCAAGATTGTTATGAGACAATCATTTATCATTTATGACATGCATTTGAATTTTGAACTTGCTAACATTTTTTATTTTAAATATGGAATCATGATTCCTTTTCTTATTTAGTATCTAAATGTTTTGCTTACAAAAATTGAATATGTTATGTAAGTTGTACTTCTATAGATATGAGATGATGTTATGAATTATTGCATATATTGTGGCTTTTATAGCTTATAAGGATTGGAATTGTCATTAGTTTCTTTTTTGTGCTTAAAATTCACCATATTTTTTTTTTTTGTATTTTGACGAGTCATATACGGGTCGTTCCCGAGTCTTATACAAGTCGATGAGTCAATAGCCAAACTAGTCTTCCATGATAATCTAATCAAATCACTTAACTTGCTAATTTAACCAAGTTGCTAGGCCATTCGGTTGTGTCTCCCGAACTTGTTGATCGCCAACAAGTCTCTCATCTTCACATTTCATAGGGGCTACCCCCTGTTGAACACTACGTGTCAACTACCCGTAGCAGTACACCCCCTTTTTTCATACAAGGGATAGTGCTTGATCGACGTGTCCGTGCCATTCGACTATTATCATCAGCCCGATCGTGTTATGTTGTAAACCCAGTCTACATGTGTAAATTGTAAATAATCTTAGCAGATTTGTGTCATGTATGTATTTGCCTAGGTAAACCTAATCTACTAGTGATGATCTACGTTCCGGAAGGTTTTTTGTCTCACCGACCCATGGTCGGCAGAATTTTCCTTCAGCCAACCCCAAAGCCGAAATGGATTTTGTAATTAGAATCTTAGGGGAATCCTAGTGTGCTTCGAGTCTATGTAAAAGTTATTTGGAAATAATCCTAACTATTTGGTTAGGTTATTACAAATTGCTTGATCTACTAGATTATATTTGTGTCGCAAAACTGAGTGGTTTATGAGAGTCTATGTCAAATGGGTTTTCCCCCTTGAGATGTAAAATTGTAAAAGTCATGATGTAAAGTGTCTTGAGGGTTAGAAAATTAATTAATCCTCTCATGGGTCCTAAGTCCTAAGTAAAATTCCCAAAGGCTTAAGTTCGAGGGTCCAATAAAATAATAAAAAAATAAAAATAATAAACTAAAAAGAAATTAAAATTAAAAATAAAATAAAATATAAATTAAATTAAATAAAACTTGAAAAATAAAATAAAATAATAATTAGTCAAAGTTTTGAGAAAATAAATGCAAGATTTTAATTTTTTAATATATTTAAGATTTCGACGGATGAGATTAAAAGAGATTTTGATACTCATCGACGGTCAAGATCACTTTGACATGGATCACTTGAACTAGCCGTTGGGAAATTTTCCTTTAAATAGGGTGTCAGGGTCATTTGAGATCATTCGATCTTAGAGTCGTGTGCTAAAGAAAGCTCTCTTGTAGTCATTCTTTGTGCAATAAAGAAAGACTTTGGGGTTGAAATCTTGTTGGTGTTACTCTTCTGGAAATGTTGTAAGATGTTTTATTTATGTGCATGATTTTAATTTCAGCCATTGATGATAGCTTTATGAAGAGTGATTTTAAACACAGGTATCTTGTTTAGTCGCTAGGGTTTGAATGGTAGTTAAATTTCTGAATATGATGGCAAGTATCTCCATTAGATCTGGATTTTAGTATCGTTTTCTCCCTCTTTTTTAATGGTTGAATTAAGCTGTGCAGGAAATCCTTTTTTTTGAGATTACCGGGCGTTCGAGGAAGTTCTCGGCTGAACCAACCAACTCCCAGATTGCATTTTCTAAAGAGCCCAGCTAGTTTTAATCCCGGGCTTATCATTAGAATTTCTGTTGTAGATGCATGAAGGGTTTTCTGAAGCACCTCACATTAAATTTAAAATTTTGAAAATATTTTTGTGGCATATTGACAAATATGGCTAGTTAGAGCCTCTAAACTATGAATACTGTAATTATTTAGATGATTTTAGTGTTTTTTAATTTTGTTTCTTGCACATTTTACTTCTAGGTGTTCGATTTTTTGTAGGTTGCAGGTCGGAAGAAAACATTTTGTACGAAGTCAGATCTAAGCCCTGGAGGGTAAGATCTGGCCTCAAGATCAGCTCTAGCAGGAATATTTACTTTAGATCTGTAAATCGTTCTTGTGGGGTTTTCATCATGCAGATCTTAAGCAGAAAAGTTTAAATTTTTTACAATTTTTGAGGAAATTCAAGGGTTTTCTGCTATTGCCTGGGGGGTTTCTTTTTCGCAGAAGGATTTCAAAATTTGTTTTAGGTGTGCACTGTTCAAACCTCCAGATCTGCATCCTTCAAGCTGCAACACTGGCCATCAAATCCTTCATTCTCATGCTGCCGCATTTCCTTCTAGCATTCTCAACCACCACACAAATTTCAATCAGCTGCTCATTCACGTTGTTGTACCTACATTTTTAGTTTTATTTTTAAAACCCCGCATCGAACTCGTCTCACCATGCTGCTGCGGCTTCATTGCAGCTCCACGCTGCCTCTGCCTAATCGAAGCCTTCTCCAATGTTTTCTGCTCCCGCTCCCTCTGCCCGCGTATTTCATTCCTGTCCGCTACACCCTTCTGCCATCCTCACACTGGCCATAGAACGATTTAGTAGAACTATAGAAATCAAGCTCAAACCCACCTATTACAACCTACCCATTACTAGTAGACCTCTAGACAGCTTTCACCAACCACGGGTTCGGGATCTAGGTATCACCACCGGGGCGCTACCGCTTTCCGGGGGCGGGAACAGACGAAATACCTCCGGAAGCGACTCACTCTATGAACCCCACTTCTTATAGTGAACTACCACTGTTGAAGCCATTGCTCCAGTTCTGCTTGTTGGCGCTGTTGCTGCTGGCGCTGGTTGAGTCGCCATCCCTGCGTTTTGCCATGCTGCCAAACCCCTTCATTCTGCATTTTTCCCTTGGCTACGTCCATTCCATCATCACGCATATCCCTTCCCTTGTTGCAGCCATATTTCTCCAATATCTTCGACCTGCAAAACTCCTTCAGCCGTCGTTGCCAAGTTACCTCCACGCAAACCTGCAGCTGCACACTAAAACGTGTTTTCATATTTTGTATATTCAATAGGGTTGGCATGATTAGAGTCTAGGGTTAGCGTATTATGTTTTTGTTTGTTTAGATTAGATTTCAATTTTATTTAAGTTAGATTTTAGCATTTAGACTTTAACAAATAAACAAAAAAAAAGATTTTAATTTCGATTTTTCATATTAATTTGTTAAGTTAGGATAACTTATAATGAAAAAATCATAAAAAAGTTTCTTTTTTTTTTAGGTTTTAAATTTGAGTTTTTAGAATTTAGATTTTATAAATTTTCCCTTTTGTATATATATATATATGATAAGGTGTTAGCTTTAGAATTTAGATTTCTTTTTTTATAAAAATATAAAAAAATCCCAAAAGCATAAAAAGTTAATCTTTAGGCTTTTATTTAGAATTTTTGTTTTTATAGTTTAGATTTTTATTTAGATTTAAATTTTATTTATTTAGACTTTAGTTTTGTTTTTATTTTAAATCTTAGAATTTTATAAAAATTGAAAAATATATAAAAAATTGAAAAAAAATTGAAAAGATTAACTAAAAATTGAAA
Source organism: Pinus taeda (assembly GCA_000404065.3). NCBI lineage: Eukaryota > Viridiplantae > Streptophyta > Pinopsida > Pinales > Pinaceae > Pinus > Pinus taeda. The sequence continues at coordinate 34,001 of APFE031204329.1, read as the reverse complement.
ATCATTTTGGTGTTTTTCGTGCTATCTATGTTCCACTTCTCTATAGTTAAATGCGCTTAAATGTTTATTTAAAGATTAGCTATTGAAAAGTGGTGAATCATTTTGTGATCTGGCTAGCATTTAAATTTCGTGGTTGCTTAAAGTATTTGATCTTTTGAAATTTAATTACTAGAACATTGCGCATCTATTGAATATTTTGCATCTGGTAAAATTAATCATTGCTTGGATTATATAATGCTCATTACATGTTGGAAATTTTGTAAATATTTTCAGGCAATTGTTAAATTACTTCATAAGCAGCAGCAGCTAATTAATTACTTGGTTTTCATTGACTCCATAAGGCACTGGTCTTAAGCATTTAAAGATCTAATCAAATTCTAAAATCGATCAAGTGCTTGTTTCCCCCCTGCTGTGTCTCCCAACCCAACTAGTTCCCAGTAGGTCTTCCTTATTCCCATAGAGTCTACCCCCCTTAGCCTGCTATAGGGAGACGGCTTAAACGGAGAGATCGGTGATCAGGGTGACAGCCCCCGGTATGAGCGTTGTCGTGCTGCCTAGACAATCTGTGCGACAACATTTTTTGGCGTCGTTGCCGGGGATAGAGTTTTTCTGTCCCTGGCATTTCAACGACATTTCATCTTCATTCTTCTCTCTCATCTAGAATCTGGAATCTTTTCATTTGAGCCGGCAAGGTCAACATTTTTTGGCATCATCTCATCTTTTTCGCCATTCATTAGCCTGTCAAAGGGCCAACATTCTTTGGCATCATTTAATCTTTTTATCACCTTATCTTTCGTCATATCAACAACTACTCTTCAGTTCGTTTCTTGTTTGGGTGGCGACTCCATCCCTCATATCTGCTTGTTTGTTGCTTTTTGGATCCTAGAATTAGATTCATTGTTCAAGTGGTGACTCCACTTCTTTCATCTCTTGATTTTCTTGAGCAGAGATCTCTTTCTATCATCCATTTGGTCCCTCAGTATTCATCATGGATTATTCGTTTACCCCATGTCATTTTACTGATGTTCTCCATGATGTTCCGGAAGTGGCCATTTCTAAATTACCTTTGTTCTTGGGTGGTGATTCAGTCGTTGTTAGAAAGCATTTATGCAAGTTTACTCGTATAATGATCATATATTGTAGATCTCCTTAGTATGATCATGAAGATGTCAAAATGCGTCTATTTGTCCTTTCTTTAGAGGATGATGCTTTGAATTGGTTTAATAATTGTCCTAAAGATTCTTTCACTTATTTACAAGACATTGTTAATCTTTTAAAGATAGATATGGTTATCAAGATAGCTCACCTTATGCCCCTAAAATTGTGCAAAATAATGAAAGTAATATGATGAAAGGTCCAACTGTCGATGAAAGATTTCAAGACAATTCTTCATATCAAAATGTGCCATCCACCTATACCATTGCAGATCAAATCCATGATAGTGGAAAGCAGGGACAAATTGTAAAATCAGTGTCGACAATGAAAGGGAAAATCAGAAGCAAATTATACAAGAACTAATGCGGCTAGTAAAAAATATGGAGATCAATCAAATTAATTACGCCAATGATATGAGAACCTTATGCACCCACCTGGAAAAACGTGATAAGGAGATGGAAATCATGAAAATTAAACACTCTGATCACGTAACTGACATGTAAAGTCAACATGCTAAGGAAATTGAGACCATGAAAGCTAATCATGACAGGGAAATTAATTTTATGCAAAGCAAGTTATCAAGCTTAGAGGAAAATATGACGATCATGGAACTCAATCATTCAAATCAAGTGACTGCCAGGGAAGCAAGTTTTCAGGAAGAAATAAGTGTTATTCAGAACAAGTTGTCAACTATGGATGATGAAATGACCATCATGAGATTCGAATATAATAATTAGTTGGCTACTCTGCAAGCAAATCATAAGAAAGAGATAAACTTTATGCAACATTGTAGGATGACCATAAAGGCAAAGGACGACAAAGTAATAAAAGATATGGAAGCCAGTCAAATATGTCTTCAGAATAAGTTACTAACCATGGAAGAAGACCATGCCAGGGAAATCAATGCTATGAAGGTTGAACACTCTAGTCAGATGGATGCCATTAAAATACAAGTTCAGAAATTTCAACAACGGTCGGAGGATGAAAGAAACCAGGGAACGTCAATAGATCAAAATCCTCCTTACCTACTGCAACAAGCTCCATCTTATTATGAGTTCCTTTGTTCCATTGAAAAGTGGCTAATTGAAGGTGACCTGGATAAAAGGGAAATTAATAATCAGGTTGATGCTCACACAGTTAATCCACGAGTCATAGGAGATCAAGTTATAACTCATGACACCTGTGAGACTGATCCATCATCCTTGACAGAGCAGATGCAGAATGAGGAAAGACATGTCATACATATCTTACATACTTCATCTGAGAGCTTTGAAGCAGAAAGTTCCACGTCATCAGTGACACAGCCTGCCACAAAGAAAAAACGCAAAAGAAAGAGAATGAGAAGAAGATTTGATGCATCAGATGGTCACGAGCAACTTGATTTTCGAATAGGAAAAATTCCTACCGTATGCAGAATTGGACATGGCACATCCGAGAAGCAGCTGACAGATTTGCCTGAAAGCAGGCAAATGCTCAGTATACACTATATTGAACACATCTGATGCCATGGGGCATCCTCTATATTTCTAACCCTACACCTTGTTTATTCAGCATTTTCATTTCTGTTTTAGGATTAGATTTACTTTTCATGTTACTAGATAGTTAATAAATGAAGAGCTTATATCTTTCCTGTGCTTAATGTTATATGATGATTTTTGGATGGATGTTACTTAGGTTTTGGTGTGTGTTGCGTGGATGTAGATTCTGGATTCTCACATTCCTACAATGCAGCAATGTGTCCCCAAGTAGAGCCAGATGTTGACCCGCTTGATCAACGTGTCCGTGCCATTCGACTATCATCATCAGCCCGATCGTGTTATGTTGTAAACCCAGTCTGCATGTGTAAATTGTAAATAATCTTAGCAGATCTGTGTCATGTATGTATTTGCCTAGGTAAACCTAATCTTCTAGTGATGATCTACGTTCCGGAAGGTTTTTTGTCTCATCGACCCATGGTCGACAGAGTTTTCCTTCAGCCTAACCCCAAAGCCGAAATAGATTTTGTCATTAGAATCTTAGGGGAATCCTAATGTGCTTCGAGTCTATGTAAAAGTTATTTGGAAATAATCCTAACTATTTGGTTAGGTTATTACAAATTGCTTGATCTGCTAGATTATACTTGTGCCGCAGAACTGGGTGGTTTATGAGGGTCTATGTCAAATGGGTTTTCCCCCTTGAGATGTAAAATTGTAAAAGTCATGATGTAAAGTGTCTTGAG
>APFE031204329.1:0-30045 GCA_000404065.3 Pinus taeda | reverse complement strand
TAAATAATTGAAAAATAAAATAAAATAATAATAAGTCAAAGTTTTGAGAAAATAAATGCAAGATTTTAATTTTTTTAATATATTTAAAATTTCGACGGATGAGATTAAAAGAGATTTTGATCCTCATTGATGGTCGAGATCACTTTGACATGGATCACTCAAACTAGTCGTTGGAAAATTTTCCTTTAAATAAGGTGTCAAGGGTCATTTGGGATCATTCGATCTTAGAGTCATGTGCTAAAGAAAGTTCTCTTGTAGTCATTTTTTGTGCAATAAAGAAAGACTTTGGGGTTGAAATCTTGCTGGTGTTACTCTTCCGGAAATGCTGTAAGATGTTTTATTTTTGTGCATGATTTTAATTTCAACCATTGATGATAGCTTTATGAAGAGTGATTTTAAACATAGGTATCTTGTTTAGTCGCTAGGGTTTGAATGGTAGTTAAATTTCTGAATATGATGGCAGGTATCTCCATTAGATCTGGATTTTAGTATCGTTTTTCCCTCTTTGTTAATGGTTGAATTAAGTTGTGCAGGAAATCCTTTTTTTTTAGATTACCGGGCATTCGAGGAAGTTCTTGGCTGAACCAGCCAACTCCCGGATTGCATTTTCTGAAGATCCCAGCTAGTTTTGATCCCGGGCTTATCATCAGAATTTTTGTTGCAGATGCATGAAGGGTTTTCTGAAGCACCTCACATTAAATTTAAAATTCTGAAAATATTTGTGCCATATTGACAAATCTGGCTAGTTAGAGCCTCTAAACTGTGAAGACTGTAATTATTTAGATGGTTTTAGTGTTTTTTAATTTTGTTTCTTGCATATTTTACTTCTGGGTGTTCGGTTTTTGCAGGTTCCAGGTCGGAAGAAAACATTTTGTCCGAAGCCAGATCTAGGCCCTGGAGGGTAAGATCTGGCCTCAGGATCAGCTCTGGCAGGAATATTTACTTTAGATCTGTAAATCGTTCTTGTGGGGTTTTCATCATGCAGATCTTAAGCAGGAAAGTTTAAATTTTTTACAATTTCTGAGGAAATTCAAGGGTTTTCTGCTGTTGCCTGGGGGGTTTCTTTTTCGCAGAAGGATTTCGAAATTTGTTTTAGGTGTGCACTTTTCAAACCTCCAGATCTGCATCCTTCAAGCTGCCACACTGGCCATCAAATCCTTCATTCTCATGCTGCCGCATTTCCTTCTGGCATTCTCAGCCACCACACAAATTTCAATTAGCTGCTCATTCACGTTGTTGTACCTACATTTTTATTTTTATTTTTAAAACCCCACATCAAACTCGTCTCACCACGCTGTTGCGGCTTCATTGCAGCTCCACGCTGCCTCTCTGCCTAATCGAAGCCTTCTCCAATGTTTTCTACTCTCGCTCCCTCTGCCCGTGTATTCCATTCCTGTTCGCTACACCCTTCTGCCATCCTCACGGTGGCGATCCCACGTTCCACGCAGTCCTCTGCTGATTTGAGGCGCCATTCCTGCGTTTTTCCACACTGCCAAACACCCTCATTCTGCGTTTTTCCCTTGGCTGCGTCCATTCCATCACCACGCATATCCCTTCCCTTGCTGCAGCCATATTTCTCCAATATCTTCGACCTGCAAAACTCCTTCAGCCGTCATTGCCAAGTTACCTCCACGCAAACCTGCAGCTGCACACTAAAACGCGTTTTCATCTTTTGTATATTCGATAGGGTTGGCATGATTAGAGTCTTAGGTTAGTGTATTATGTTTTTGTTTGTTTAGATTAGATTTCAATTTTATTTAAGTTAGATTTTAGCATTTAGACTTTAACAAATAAACAAATAAAAGATTTTAATTTCGATTTTTCACATTATTTTGTTAAGTTAGGATTACTTATAATGAAAAAATCATAAAAAAGTTTCTCTTTTTTTTAGGTTTTAGATTTGAGTTTTTAGAATTTAGATTTTATAAATTTTCCCTTTTTTATATATATGATAAAGTGTTAGCTTTAGATTTAGATTTAGATTTCTTTTACATAAAAAATAAAAAAATCCAAAAGCATAAAAAAGTTTAGCTCGTTAAGGCTTTTATTTAATGAATATTTGGGTTTATAGTTAGAATTTTAATTTAGTTTAAAATTTTAATTTTATTTACGACTTTTAGTTTTGTTTATTTTTAATCTTAGAATTTTATAAAAATATATAAATATAATAAAAAAATTACAAAAAAGAATTGAAAAGATTAACTAAAAATTGAAAATCGTTTTGGTGTCTTTCGTGGTATCTATGTTCCACTTCTCTATAGTTAAATGCGCTTAAATGTTTATTTAAAGATTAGCTATTGAAAAGTAGTGAATCATTTTGTGAGCTGGTTAGCATTTAAATTTCGTGGTTGCTTAAAGTATTTAATCTTTTGAAATTTAACTGCTAGACCATTGCGCATCTATTGAATATTTTGCATCTGGTAAAATTAATCATTGCTTGGATTATATAAGGCTCGTTACATGTTGGAAATTTTGTAGATATTTTTAGGCAATCGTTAAATTACTTCATAAGCAGTAGCAGCTAATTAATTACTTGGTTTTCATTGACTCCATAAGGCACTGGTCTTAAGCATTTAAAGATCTATTCAAATTCTAAAATCGATCAAGTGCTTGTTTCCCCCCTGTTGTGCCTCCCAACCCAACTGGTTCCCAGTTGGTCTTCCTTTTTCCCATAGGGTCTACCCCCCTAGCTTGCTATAGCGAGACGGCTTAAAGGGAGATATCGAGGATTAGGGTGACAGCCCCCGGTCTGAGCGTTGTCGCGTTGCCTAGACAATCTGTGTGACAACACCCCCCATAGTTTGTTCCAAGAAGACAACTAGAACGGAGAGGGTGGGGATCAAAATGACAACGCCCACCCTGAGCGTTGTCACATATTCCCAATACAATTTGGGCAACAAGAAGTCTAATTTGACACTTGTGAACTGAACTTGAGAATATCAGTCAACATCCCAAGGGGAGAGGTTAAGAGGATGCACATTGCCTTATTACTATATGGTCTAGAATACTCTAAGAATACCTTTGTCTTTGCCCCAACCCAGTAGTGCAACAAAAGTATGAGATGTTGATCCTAGTAATCTCATGGCAGGGTGAGGCATGGAAGAACCAAGATCTATGGCCAAATATTTCTCTAATGAAGAGGGCTAGGCATCCTATGTCACAATAACTACATGGGTATTTTCCTAAAAAAATTCTACATGGAGATCTTTAAGAAGAAATGTACATGAAACACCCAAAAGGTTTTTTAGTGAAGGAAAAGGAGCTAGCTTGTAAGTTGAAAAATTCCACGTATAGATTAAAACAATCTTCAAGAATGCGGTACCAAAAGTTTGATACTTATATATTGGAAGTTGGTTTATCATAGCAAAGTTGATCACTATGTGTATTCCAAGCTAATTAGTGATCATTTTATTTATGTGGTCTTCCATGTTTATGATATAATGTGGATTGGAAATAATCAAAAAATTATCAAGGATGTCAAAAATCAATTGTCTTCTAAATTTGATATGAAAGATCTTAGTGCTGCAAATTTCATTTTGGGTATGGAAATTAAAAGAGTGCAAACAGGAAACTCTAGTCGAATCAAAGTAAATATGTTGAGACAATATTGAGAGGTTTACTATGCAAGAATGTCAACCAGTCCAAATCTCTAAGCCTATAGGTGTAAAGTTGTTTGCAAATCAGTGTGCGAAGGACACAAAAAGAGGTAGAGGACATATCTTGTGTTCCCTATGCTAGTGTTGTTGGAATTATGATGTAGGCTATGGTCTATACTAGACCAACATGAAGTGGGATATTTGAGTAGGTATATGTCAAAAATAAGGAAAGAACATTAGACATAGGTAAAGAGGGTCTTTAGATATTTGTGTGGCAATTCAAATTATGGAATCTGCTACCAAGGAAGACCTGGACCTCGTAGAGAAATAAGCGGGATTTGCTGATACGAACTAAGCTAGAGATTTTGGTCGTAGAAGGTCTACAAGTGATCACATTTTTAACCTATTAAGTAAAGCAATCAATTGGATGAGAAAGAGGCATGTCATAGTTGCATTGTCAACTAAAGAAACTCAATACACGGAAACTACTCATAGAACTAGGGAAGCAGTATGGTTGCAAAGTGGTCAAGCATTGGTTTTGTTTAAAAAACAATGAGGATAGGTTGTGATAGCTCAACTACAATTTTCTAACCAAGAACCTTACTTATCATTCCAAGACAAAGCATAATTGTCTAAAATGTGGTGAGCAAAGACTTTTGACTTGCGCCTTAGCCAATTAAGACCTTGAATTGTCCTCATGAGTTAGACTGCAATTAAGATGAGTTATTTCCAATTTACTGGAATAATCATCAAGTCAGCGTGCATAGCGTTGAAGCTTCAGTTAAAGAGGAGTATTCATCAGTTTGACTACAGAACGAGGTGGCAGTTACAGTTCAGTTAGAGCAAGTGAGAGAACGAGTTAATACTCAAGTTTTGATTGAAGAGAGAACGGGTTAATACTCAAGTGTTGATTAGAATAAGGACGAGAAGAACTCTCAGTAAACTCCAAGCATTGATTAGAGCAAGGACGAGAAGAACTCTCAGTTAATTCTCAATAAGAACTTGAGTTCTAAATTTGGAACTGGGCCTCCTTGCATGTTCGAATTGGGCCTATAAAGGAAGGACAAAGGCACAAGAAAATTCACAATTGTTTTGTGCACAAAGGATTGTGACAAGGCAGAGCTCATGAGTTAATATGAGAGCCTTGATTGTGGAACACAAGAATTGTGTCCTAAAGAATAGGAGCACAAGAGCGCTAGGATCTAGGAGAATTGGTTGTGCGCAAGTTGTGTCAAGTTGGGCTTCTAAAAAATAGGAGCTGAAGTGTGCTAGAAAATAGGGCCAGAAATGCGCGTAAGAATTAAGAAGGCCTAAGTGCGCAAGAAAGGAGGAGCAGAATTGAAGCAAGACAGCAGGGTTTGCAGAGCAAGTCAAGGAAGCAGCAAAGGATCAATTAAGTGTAAGAATAGAGAACAAGTAGTGATCAAGGAAGGCCAAGGTCAATTGTATCAGTTGAGATTTGCATCAGAAGCAAAACGCTTTCTCAAGAGAGACAGATTGCTTTGTAATAGATTCAATTGCTCCAAGAACAATCAATAAAATATCCACATCAAGTAAGCAAGTTTCCCTGTTGTGTTTCCTTAGAAAATAAGTGTGTCAAGTTGTGCATGTGTTTTTATCTCTGTGTTTTTATTCCACTGCATAAGAATTGTTAAGAAACTTTGTATCTTGTTGAAAGTAAACTAGTTTCAATTTCCAGATATTCATCTAAGTAGTTGCAGAGTTTCATGGAAATTTAACAATACTGAAGTGCAATATTATTTTGTTGGAAACATGGTTGAACACAATAAAGTGTTTTTGAAGAAGGTTGATACCTTGAAAAATGTTGCATACTCATTGAAAAAAAGTATTAGTATTAAGAGGCTTTATGGGTGTAGACAATTAATGGCCATTACTTCCCTAAATATGTGATCTTATGAACACTAGGCCCAATTGTTTCAAAAAGAAAACAAGTGGGAGAAAAATGGAGATGTTATATTGTTGCATGTAGCTTGCGCATTCATGCACGAGGTGTCAGTTGTAGCGTGTGGACTGTGCACTCATCCATGACTGTTAGTTTTTTCAGACAATGATTTTCGGCCCATTAATATATCATCCTGGTTAAGGGAATAGGGTTGTAATCTAATGTGGGTTAGTGTATTGAATTTATGGATGCCATGAAATCTCTAAATATTCTATTGTGAATGGTGAAGTGAATACAATGAAGGATATAAAGATGTGGCCCAAGTTTTATTAGTTTTCCTAGTTAAAACAATGAAGGATATAGAGGTGTGCCATTGTTGTTCTTTCTATTTTGCTTAAGAATCCATATGCATTGCCTCCTCTATCACTTGGATGCTTCAGAGGAGCACATGTTGATTTTGAGTGTGAATTGACTTGAGAGAACTCAAGCAAGTGGAGCTCCAACCTTCCTAGGGCATCTCCCTCTTATATTGTATCACTGTAATCATTTTTTATGGTCGATGAAAAGTTATGTGATTGCTATTACAGACTTCAAACTTGCTAGTTTTTAATTACAGCAGTGATATTTCTCAGATCTACAACTTGTTAATGGATTGATCCAAAACTCAAATATGATGTGTCTCTTTCCCTGATCTATCTTTCTACTATAGTTTTCTTTGGAAAAACAAAGTTTTGATTCGTGTTTTGTAAGTTTTATAGTTTTGGAATTACGTTGAATTTCAGAAATTAGATCTGCATATCATGAATTGATCTTTTGACAAGTTGTGCAACCATCATTTCCTATATCAAGGATATCACGTCCTACATAATCTTGGCCTAAAACTTATTTTGGTTATGACTATTATGCAGTGGTTGTCATTGCTCAACAAGTTGCAGTGTAGAAATTCATTCTGCTGAATCTGCCAAGCAATGAGTGAGATTGGACTCCTGGGAAGATTCAAAGGCCTTAGGGCATCACACATCCATGAAGAGAAGTTTGTTGAGTCAATTAAAAGATTTGATGTTCTAGAATCAAAAGTGGGCATAGAGGTAATGTCCTAGATCCAAATTGGGCAAAAGATAGCTCATTGGAATCCTCATGACGTGGCCCACCTACCTCAAGCAAAACATTAGAGTAATCTTGTAGGGCTTTTTCTACACAAGGCAGTTTTTGGAACTGGTCAAACGTGCTCTTAGCTCACACATGGGAGTCAAAGAAAGGTCAAACTAGCTATTGGAGCCACCTAAGCTAGTCGTTGGGCTACTATTCCTCTCATTTAACTCGATCAAGGTTAAATCAAGCTCACACGTGGGAATCAAAGGCCCCAGCATTGCCTCTCCAAACCAAGTCAAGCCTCTTATGCGTTAATTTTTTGTTAACACAGAAAATTATTTTTTATAAAATGACTTACTCCAAATTACAAGTCAAATAATATTATTTTAGGAAAGAGACAAACTAGCCATTATCTAATTGTTATCTAGTTGTTACAAGAAAATTTATGTAAGGCTAAATCCTCCTCCCATTAGATGTGGTTGTTGAATTGTGATATCATTCATGCCATATTAATAAAATTATTTTGCAAGTGCAAACCTTTGCGTGGATTGATTTTTCTATGCTTTCTCTTCTTAGATTTTATGGTATAATTGTGCTTGAAAGAATAGACACAAGTACTTTTGGATTACTACAAGGCCACTAGGTTGATCCATCGAGGGGCAACGAGTCACATGGAGAGCGGGAACGAGGCGATAGACCTCATCTCACCCATGTTGGTATCAAGTGTTAATTGAACCCAAGTGTTGGACACACCCTTGTAGGGGGTTCCTTCAATGTGGGTTAGATTGCATTAGGTGCCATAGTTGAGATGGGGATTGGAGACATCTCCACAAGGGAGACCTTTCTAGTAGAATCCAAAGGCTTAAACAACTATTCCAGACTATATTGGGTATGATAGTCGCTAGACTCCAACCCCATTCTCCATTCCAATCTACATAGCCGACTTTGAGTGGGTTGTGATCGCAATCCAGCATATTGGAAGGTAAATAAGGCCAAGGTAAACCTCACTACAACACCATCTAGTAAAAAACCTTCAGTATCTTTTTTTATATTTTTTGTTCTAAAAAAATAGAAAATACAAAAAATATTTTCTTTTCTTTTTCCTAGCTTGCGCTTGAAATTTTATCTTACTAGCTAATAGATCTTTGGAGTTTTATGTTGATTTTTCATGACTTCCTAATCTGATAATTACTTTCCAATGATTCTTTAACAATTCATCTCCTGTCACATTCATCATTAAGCAATTATACATAGAAAATTTCAACAGCAAAACAAAATGACAATAGGATCATGAAGAGACAGCCAAACACAAGAGAGATTTTTTTTCCCTAGGAAAACCCTAACTAGGGAAAAACCCAGCAACCTTTTTTTGGGAGAAATTATTACATTTCTCAAAATTACAATCTGATTTTGCCCAGTCAAAATATGTCAGACTAACCACAAAATTTAATAGGTCAAACCTGGTCAAGCAGACCACTTTTTCGGCCTCCTGTAACTCCTCTGAAATTCGGACAACTCTGGTCAATAGGACCGAATTTCAGCCTCCTGCAACTCCCTCAGAAACCCTAGTCAACTGCAATCAAACTGCCCAGAAACAAATTCAGTCAACTACCCAGAATTTCGGTCAAATGCCTCAGTCAACTTTGTTGGTCTTAACTCTCTCTTTCCTTCGCACATGTGGACAGAAAAACAGAAGAATAGATGATCTGAGTTGCTTGCCAAATGTGAGAGGTCGAATGTCAATATAGAGTAGTTTAGGGTGCCCGTATAGGTGTGTCTTTATGGCTGGGCCAATTTTACATTTGAAGGAAAATTTTAAATATTAAATTTCTTCCTTTTCATTTTTTCTTTTAGGGCCAACTTGTATAGTAAGGAATACCGATCGCAGCTACCAAGATTCAACATTTTAGCACTAGATCTATTTTATATACAAAGATATTTTGCCGTTCAATTTTATACATTTATATTTTATATTTCACGAGGGTATTGTGAAGTATTTTGCAAATATGCACTTTACTATAGAAAAAATCTACAACAGATCTAACAAAATCCTCGTACAAAGTGGCTTACCCAATAACCCTTTGTTTTATTCCAGAGTTTATTTAATAGCATATAATACATTTTTTTCTGAAGCTGAAATATACATATTTCAACTATTATAACGTTAATTTGCTTGCTGGAAAGTTTTATGCGTTTTCACCCAAGGGGGGAAGGATTTGACCCCTGTTTCCTGCAAGTAGTTTCCAAATTGCCAAAAACTCAAATTACACTTACAAAATTGAAGTTTGGGATATATTATTTGTGATTAACTTGCTACCCAAACTTGCTACCCACAAATCAATAGATCGTGTGTGATTTCACAATTGTGGGTGACTTCATTAGGTATATTAGCTTGATGGTTCTTTGCATTTTTGACAATATTAAGTTCATGGTGTCTACATTTTTTTACAATATTAGTTTCATGGTTTTCTGCATTTTTTGACAATTTTGCAAGTTTGAAAGTACAAAATAACAAGGAATTTGCCTACTTACAGGCACTTATCCAAGGGAATGGTAAGTATTTATCACTCATTCTTTAGTTGATTCTAAAGCTAAATAATTAAAGTTTTGAATGATTTTTGTTTGCTATTCTACATTACTTCTGCAGTGAATTTCACTTCCAGATTAGTAAATTATTGAATAATTAACTCCTATCTGCAATTTACAAGTCAATACTAGTCATTGGACTATTAAATTAGGTGAAGTCACTTGTGTGTGTTGGGGAAGCTTTCCGTAACTTTTTAGTAAGAGTTGGGATTAAATAGTGGGGACTTGTGCCAAGGTGACAGTGTGCACTTGTCCTCTCTGGTCTCACCTTACTGCCTCAGAGGACCTTGCCAGGACCACTAAATTGATTGGGAACAATAACCAGATATGATTGATAGATTAGAGACATTATACTGGCGACAATGTTAACAAACCAATAGTGGAAATATCATGCCTACTAAATCTTATTATGCTAGAATAACAGACCTACATGTAGATCCTTTTGTCTTTCAAGGTATATGAACGTCTCTTACATATGCTGACATCCTAACATGTGCATGCTGAACCTATTGGATTGTGTGAGGTAAACCCTAAGGGCCTAGGGGGGAAGGGAGGAGGTTACATAACAAGTGATAGCTGTACATTTCTGTCAAACTATTCAGAAAATTGGACGTCATAATTAAGTGTGGTAGGCATGTTGGGCTAGACCTGTCTCCATTGTCAAAGGAGTATAACATATTATGTGATGAAAGATGGATTCTGAAAGGAACATTGTAGTCAGTCAGCAGTGAAAGTAGAGCATCTCAGAAAGCACAGGCATTCTTTTAGGATCACTGCTGTCAGTCAGAACTGAAAGTGAAGCATCTCAGAAAGAAAATACAACTATTACTGTTAGCTTTCCTGACAAGTTGATATTCTTCCATGAATCGACCAAGTCGATGGTGCTAGGCCTTTTTGTAGGAGAGAATACATTGGATTGTTCATGCAATATGTCCCATTAAGATTTCTGAAAACAGATGAACAGATTTGCGATCGCAGTATCATTTCTGGGATTGAAAACCTTTGTTATGGCATTCACTGTTGGCATTTAATGCCTATTATGCATATCTATTCTAATACATTGCAGTTTCATGGTCTAAACTTTTATGTATTACGCTTTGTTATTTGTTTATTTACAAATGAAGGAGTGCATGAATGCATATGATTATAAACAGAAATAACCATATCAGCTTCTTTAAGAAGATTGCATGTCACCTCGCCTTGAAGGCTAGGGTTCCCGGGATTTGAGAGAAAAACTGCTTCAGGATATGCAAGTATGTTGCATCTGTTTGGCATCCGATCATCCGGGGATGGCATCAATCTTTGCTTGTTATCAGCAATTGCCATGTAGTGAAATCTATATAAAAGTTAAACAACAAAATTGTTATAGTAGGAAAACAGAGCATCCAAAAAGTGAAAAAATCAAATTGTTGCAGTAGGAAAAGAGAGCAACCAAACTTGTTATTCATATTCTTATCATTAAGGAACCAAACAAACTACTCACTTTTATATCACAGAAGGGAAAAAAGAAGAGCTTTGCAAACCATGGGAGATCCCACAGACCTGTCTTTCCTCAATTTGAATGTAACACGAGTTTGATTGAGATTGAAATCTGGCCACCCCGTTGGACGCTCATATATCGCATAGGTGTAAAACCCACTGCTCCCTCGAAGCAAAACAAACCTTTCGAAAAAATAATAAATGAAGTTATCAAATTCTCAGCACATTAGCATTTTGGCATCTAAATGATGCATTTAATTTCCGTACAATACACACAGATTATGACAGTACAAACTAGCACAAAATTTCAAATTGAAGCCAACTTGAAGATCGCTGGGAAGGTAAAAGGTGTCATATTTGTTCTGAAAACAAAATATTGGCATTAAAGTTGTTAGCAATTGTCATGGCAAGTAAATGGTCTAATAAATGCTTGTGAATTAATCCAGGTTTCACATCAATACATTGACCATCTGTTTTTAGTTTTGATCAGCATCCAGATAATGAGAGAGATTCAATTCAAACAACCAGGCAACATCTTGGTTTGTAAAAATTGTCACTGTGCCTCATCTGTTGTACGGGTAACTCAGCTTTTCAAGGCAACCAAAAGACATGGAAGCTGTAAAATGCACTAGTGGCATTCATTTCTGACTTAATATCAACATATTGCATTGGGCCTTAGCAAGGAGCTACATAGATAACGCTTTGTTCATCTCATCCCTTGGAATAACATTTACAAATCTAGTGGCTTTGTAGAAAGTTTGAGAATGATGACCTAGTAGTGGAAGTAAAAACCACTAGTACCACAAAAGACATGAGTTCAAATACTTGACCTTGAAGTAAGCATGTAAGGGGGGCTAAGTAGATTTAACACGATGGGCAGCTTTGTCTGTGGCAGGTCAACCGAGAAATGAATCTACTGTACAAAGCTAAAGAAAAATATATGGACTAGACATTAAATCATAAAGATTGGAGAGAAATGAAAGCCCAACTGTAGAAAAAGCCAGTTTCTAAAGCAAAATTCTCCAATGAATGGGTAAGCATGAAGATTCTTGGAAAGATGTGAATTTCTATGCTAAAATGTTTCAGAAATGGCATCCAACAATTCTTGTGCAGTGACAAACAGGAAGAATCGGATAGGAATCAAGTAATCCATCACTATGACTGCAGGTTATACGCCTGTAACTCCTGTCTGTTTTTCTAACTTCAGCCAATCAATGTTGTTATCAATATACCAACATAGATCATCACTCCATCATCTTTTAGCTCTGCTTAACACTCCCTCTTAGCGAGGAAGGTTTTTTCTCCACCAACCCTACTCTCCTGCATCTAGAAAATTCTACGCTGCTGATGTCTGACTAATCTTCTCCAAGCTGACCAATCTCCCTGTCACTGGAAATGACTGTGAAGAGAATATTATCCATCATGCTACTGTGCAAACTCTGATCTACTCATGTTGTTGCTACTGCTTTGTTGCTATTTCTGCATTGTTGTTGCAACTACTGCAATAATGACTCTGATCTCCCCAGATCCTAAAGTGATAGCTTCTATAGGGTTGCTCCCTCTAAAGCTAGACTCCCTCTGAGTCTTCATCTCCCTACGAGAAATCACTCTGCTCCCTCTTGGCAACTTACATTGTCCTACTACACTGGAAACTAGACTACGTAGTTCTATGTTGGGAATCTTCTGGTTGGAACTGCACCTGCATCCTACAACTAGGCAATTCACATTGCCCATGTCACTGCAACTAGCTTTGCAACTACCTCACATGCACTAACCGCAACTAGTTTTGCAACTATCATCCAACTCCATTTTGTTGACATTGTGACACTGCAGCTAGCTCTACACTGTCTCACGTGTACTAACTGCAACTAGCTCTGCCAACACCGAATCCTGCTACTATGATACTATGGGCCACTATAGCAGAGGAGTGGCACCTGATGGTTATATGAAGACTCCATGCCCAATGATGATCCAAAGAACACTTGTACCATCAGATATCATCGGTCAATAGAGTTTTTTTAACTCTACTTCTATTTCTCGTCATCTTTCTTGTACCCAAATTCCACACCCTGCGGGGAATTGCAATAAGTGATACTAGTAATGATGAGTTTTGAGTCTGTAACAGGCCTAGGACGTTGGACTCGATCAGTAAACGAGTACACCTTGGAGTGCTTTTTTTTATTGGGTTAATTATCCCTTCTTTTTTAGAGGCGGATAATTTTCTAGGTTTTTTCACTCACTTTTTACCCCAAAGTCGAGGTGACGGTTTGAAGGTTGAGCCCCTAACACATATTAGCGTCTAAAGTCTATCTATATTACCATACTAGATCACACAAAAAAAATTCATGGAATTTGGTTAGGTCTAGGTAGTCATTTTTTAATTTTTTAGATTTCCCGTAGGTCAAAATATGCAAATAAAATTGTATTTAAATTGTAATAAGTTTAGTCTAAAGAAGTTGTATGGGGTATGAGTAATAAAAATTACACCTCTCACCCTCAACTTTCTACTATGACATACTTTGAGGGTTAATAATGTGTTTTGGACCCTCAAAACCCACATTTACTAAGTTTAGTGGAAATTGTGGCATTGTCTGTCCCGTGGAAATGACTTGGAAATTATCCTAAGTCAAAGAATTGAGTCAACGGACATGTGGAAGATGATTGGGCACACTCATCATAAATACACTATTATTTGGAAAAATCGAATTTCCCAAAGATAAAGCAACAATTGCACATGTGGAAAATCGAATTTATTAGAGGAACTCATGCACTAAAGGAATATTCTATGGAATATTTGGAATGAGGATTTTGTGGGACCTTCTCTCACTGTTAGCTCGAGTGCTTCTACACTTAGCACTTCACTATGGAGGATTAAGAGTTTCACTTAGAGGAAATCACACAATTCCTAGGGATCTGCGCTGAGCATCTTGGGGATCATCATCTAAAGTGGCAACACTTGGTTCGAGTTTGATTTGGTTTGACTCGAGTTATCTCATTGCTTTGGTTGAATCAGGGATATGTTTATTATATCATATAGAGAGTTCGATTTTCCTTGGGTTCCACATGAGGAATTCGATTTGCCTTGGTGTCTCTATCATCTCCACTTGGAACTCGACTTGCTCTTTCTTGGGATTTGCTCCAAGTTCAGTTCTCACATGCATTCTTCCTTGGGATTTACTCCCAACTCTCTATATAATGAGGCTATGGGTTCTCATATTGCATCATGTAATACGAGCTATTATGCTTGAGGAGACTCTGTCGAATTGTATTCACTACTTGCAATATAATACAATAGTCTTTGAGGTAAAGCGTGATGGTATTCTTCTCCTTGCATATGTGGTAAATTCTTGACTTATTGTTATGCTTCTACTTGTTTCATCACGTCATTGTTTCTTTCATGTTTGTTTCAAGTTATGTTAGTATGCAATTATCTCATATTAGCATAAGAATTACTTATTTGCTTTAGAAAAAGAAATCTTCTAGTGGATATTAGATGTATCTCTAGGAATTCTTTCCATTGCACTTATTTAATTTCATGTCGATTTAATGATTTGTGGTGAAGTTTTGTAGAGGAACCATTATTTGGTCAAGCTTTTCAAGCGTGAGGGGAAATTCTCGGAGGAATCAACCCATTCTTGAAAAATATTAAAGGAGAACCAGCATGTGTTGAACTTCAAAGTCTCATCTATATCTTATTTGTGTCTTGCAAGGATTCTTTCATGTTTCTTAAAGCTTTTATTTCCTGCATCAAAATATCAAACTTAAAATAATTTTATTTCTCACATATTGCACTTCATTTATCAATATCTAACTATTTCAAAGAGCTAAGTCATGGTTAGTCAGTGTTTACATGGTAAACAACTTGTTAATTAATCAGAACAAGTAGGTAGAAATAAATCAGAAAAGTACATGAAGGGTCTCTAATAGTTAGACTTAGAAATTCCAACAAAAATTTTGGGTTGTTTGACCTGCGTTGACTTCAAGGTTGACTATTGTTTGACCACGGAAAATTAGTAGTTTTCTCTCTCCTTTGACTGAGTTTGACCGAGTTGTTTTGGGCTGAATTTATCCCCCTAAGCAGACCGAGTTTGACCAAAGAAAACCAAGCTGCTTTGAGGAAGATTTGATGTTGATTTCACCAGCGTTGACTTTCTGGTTAGGGTTGAAGTTTGACTGCAGTTGACTGTAGAAATTTACAGGGTTGTTTTGACTTGGTATTGGGCAAATGAATTTGATTTTTGTACTCTCTCTGTCAACTGAACTTCTAATTTAATAATAAGAAGAATTGATCAAAGGGTTTTCCCCACAATGGGGTTTTCCCTAGCATCCACCAAATCTGTTGTCCTCTTGTCTTGGCTTGTCTTCTACATTTTGTTTCATATTCTATCTGCTTTTACTGTCAATGTGATTATTGTGATTGCTATTGTAAATTGGAAATTGTTATTGAGCTATAAGGAACATTGAAGTAAATGCTAAGCATAGAACATAACATTGTTAACTAAAATTAACAAGAAGGGACATGGACAGCAGCAAAACCAAGGTGATAGTAGGGGACCGTTGTAGTGTTGGATATGTGGCAAAGATCATTGCAAGAAGGATTGTCCATTGTACTAGGCTGGTAGGCCTTAGATCTATAGTGCTCAGGAGGCACAAACAGTTGGGGATGTTGGTCATAGCATTCCTCGGATTTATGCAACTGTGGACAACAAGCAAGCAGATCATCAGGCATCCATTATTGAGATGGAAGGTAAGCTCTATGGTCGAGTTGTTTCTATTTTGATTGATCCTGGATCCAATTATGGTTATGTTAATCTTGACCTGGTGGATAAGTGTGGCTTAAGAAAAGAAGTGCATGCAGAGTCTTGGTTGGTGCAGTTGACTACAGGTACTAAGAAGAGAGTTCATTACTGGGTAAGAGCTTGTGCATTTGAGCTGAATGGTATGCCTACAGCAGCACATCTCAATGTACTGCCATTGTGTTAAAATTGGCAACTAGGGCCAAACTCCATGTGGGTCATCTTATTTATGGCATTTGATATAGAGTTCATCATTGGGTAAGAGCTTGTGCATTTGAGTTGAATGGTATGCCTATAGCAGCACATCTCAATGTACTGCCACTATGTTAAAATTGGCAACTAGGGCCAAACTCCATGTGGGTCATCTTATTTATGGCAGCTGATATTTTTCTTGGATTCCTCTCGTCGAGAGGTGTAGGATTGATATAACGATCATCTGATTCCGACAAGTATATATGGAGATATGAATTTATTTGTATTTACTTGACAAATTGTCAAGGTTGGCCACCAGCTAATGTGTGGCACGCATCCTCAACGTTTCATATGAATGGAAGTGAGGTTGAGGCATTATTCACTCATCTCATCTCTCACATTCTCTCTCTCCTTAGTTGATTGGGTTTACACACAAAGGAGTAGCTCTCACGTGGGAGGAAAGAGGATGCAGAAGGACGCAGAACTATTTGACTGCATTGACCAGGGCTGCAGATGGTATCTTTGACCAGTATGGACTTTCTTGAAGTGCAATTTTGGTGTGGATGTCTGTCCTAGGCAGGCTGCAGATTTTGGCACGCAAACCGAGGCATTCTAACCTCAGGTTTGACCAGCGTTAATTGCCCTAATTTCTGGCAGCAGGTTGACTTCTATTGACTTCATTTGACTAGGTTTTTCACACTGTTTTTGAGCTACCTCTTCTTGCTATTGAGGACGAGTTGACTGGGATATTGACCAAGCTGATTGGAGGTCAATTCTATCTTGTTTGACCAGCTTTGACTAAGCTGGTTAGGGTTTGCTGCTACTATCATAAAATTACAGATTTGTATATTTGTACTATTTCTCTCTCTGCTAAACTATTGAAGATTATAGAAGAATTGATCAAAGGGTTTCCCCACATTGGGGTTTGTCCCTGGCTAGCCGCCACATCTGGTGTCTCTTGTCCTGGCTTGTTTTCTGCCGATCTATTAATGTTCTATCAGCATTTTACTTTATGTTAATATGATTGGTAGATAATGGCTAATAAGAAGAAATTGAAGTAAATTGCACTAAGCATAGAACATACCATAAATTAACACACTGGGATCATATAGAAGGTTTTTGGTATGGATTGGTTGTACCTTCACAGGACCAAAGTAGATTGTTACAACAAGGCTATTGAGTGTCTGGATGATAATGGGGAAAAGAGAATTTTTGCAAGGAAAGAAGAAGCCTACATCAGTAAAGATGGTCACCGCTATGCAGGCTAGGCGCATTCGCAGAAAAGGGTATGTGCTATTTGTAGTGCATATTTCTAGTGATAAAGGTAAGGATGTTGAGGATCTTGATATACTGAGCAAGTACCCAATCTTGCAGCAGTTTCAGGATGTGTTTCCAACAGAGATTTCAAAGTTGCTGCCTCACAGACAAGTGGACTTTTCTATTGAGTTGGTACCAGAGGCAGCACCAGCATCAAAAGCACCTTACAGCATGAGCACACCTGAGTTAGTAGAGTTGAAGTTGCAGCTGAAGGAAATGCTTGATAGGGGATATACTAAACCAAGTGTATCACCTTGGAGTGCATCAGTATTGTTCGTGAAGAAGGATGGTACTCTCAGGTTGTGCATTGATTACAGGCAGTTGAACAAGGTGACGATCGATAACAAGTACCCACTATCGAGGATTGATGACTTGTTTGATCAGTTGGAGGGAGCATAAGTGTTCTCAAAGATTGATCTGAGATCAGGATGCCATCAAGTACGCATCAAGGAAGAGGACATCTACAAGATTGTTTTCAGGACCAGGTATGTGCATTATAAGTTTGTTGTAGTTCAATTCAGTTTGACTAATGCTCCAGCTAATTTTATGTGCTTGATGAATAATGTGTTGCGTCCTTATCTAGACAAGTTTGTTATTGTATTCCTTGATGACATCTTAATATATTCTAAGAATGAGGAAGAGCATGTCGAGTACTTAGCAGCAGTATTGAGATTGCTAAGAGAGCATCAATTGTATGCCAAGTTTAGCAAGTGCAGCTTCTTTCAGACAGAGGTGCATTACTTGGGACATGTTGCTTCCAAGGAAGGCGTAGCAATAGATCCAGAAAAGATAAGGATTATCATGGAGTAGGCAATGCCTAAGAATGTGGATGAAGTCAGATCATTCATGGAATTAGTAAGTTACTATAGGAGGTTCATCAGGAACTTCTCACGCATTGCATATCCTATTACATCTTTGCAGAAAAAAGGGAAGAAATTTGAATGGACAGAGGAATGTGCAGCAAGTTTTGAGCAGTTGAAGCAGTTGTTGACAAATACTCCAATTCTTAAGATTGTAGATCCAGATAAAGAGTTCGTGGTGTGTACAGATGTCTACAAGAGAGGACTTGGTGGGGTCTTGATGCAGGAGGAACAAGTGGTATGCTATGAGTCTAGGAAACTGAATGAGCACGAGCAGAACTATGTGACTCATGATCTTGAGTTGGCAGCGATTATCCATGCATTGAAGATGTGGAGACATTACCTTCCTGTCAGGAGTTTGTATTGATGAGTGATCACATTGGGTTGAGATATCCATTTGACCAACCGAATCTGAATGTCAGACAAGCTACGTGGTTTGCCACGATCAGTGAGTTTGACTTTGACATCAGATACATCAAGGGTTAGGAGAACAAGGTTACAGATGCATGCTAAGTTCACTTCCAAGTTTTGGAAGGAGTTGTTTGCAAGTTTGGGGACAGAGTTGGCCTTCAGTACAGCATATCATCTGTAGACAGATGGACAGACAGAGAGGGTCAAGAGGATTCTGGAGAATATGTTGAAGATGTAGGTGATGCATCAGCAGAGAAGATGGGAGGAGTACCTTCCATTGGTTGAGTTTGCTTATAACAATGGTTACTAGGAGTCACTGAGGATGAGTCCGTTTGAGGGATTGTATGGGCAGAGTTGTAATACTCCCATCAGCTGGAGTGATCCAATGAACGGGGTACTTATCAGACTGGACATGTTGGCAGACATGGAACAAGAAATGAAGGTTATAAAGAAGAATCTAAAGGCATCACAAGACAGGGAGAAGAGTTATGCAGACCAACACAGAGAATTTAAAGAGTCTCAAGTTGGGGAGCATGTGTATTTGCACATCAAGCCCAAGAAGAGCTTCTTGAGGATTGGATCATGTGCCAAGTTGGTACCACAGTATTGCCGGCCTTTTGAGATACTTGAGAGGATTGGACGAATGGCCTACAGACTTGCACTGCCTCTGACAGTGAAAGTCCATGATGTTTTCCATGTTTCATTGCTTAAAAAATATGTAAAGGATGTTGATCATGTTATTTATTGGTCTATATTGCAAGTGGAACCAAAAGGAGAATTACAGCCAGAACCTCAGTGCATATTGCAGCAGAAACAGCTCATGCTACGGAATAGGGAAATCGAGCAAGTTAAAAGTGCAATGGAAGCACTTTGGGCCCGATGAAGCTACATGGGAGATGATTGATCAGATGTGGGCTATGTATCCTTCATTGTTTATCAGTTGAGGCAAGGCAGTTTTGGTATATGTACATATTCATGTATGGATGTTATTATAAATACCGCAATGAGTTGTGTTATAAAGCTCCAATAAGCGATATGAATGTCATGTTGTCATGTTTTTCATGATGGTTTTGCTTTTGAGCAAGTTGTTCATTGTAAATATTGCAGCGAGCTAAGTTATAAAGCTCCATGGGCAATATGTTATGCTTTTTAGCGGTTTTGCTAGTTGTAGGTGTCATAGAACACCGAGGACAGTGTTCCTCTAAGGGGGAGGGGTCTGTAACAGCCCTAGGTTAAAAGTTCATGTAGTAAAAGTTAATAAAGGTAAAATAAGACCAAGGTCAAGGGACACTTATTCCAAGTTGAATGTTGAGAAAAATATCCTAGTGGGCATCACTTGGTGTGTTTATGGCTAAGGGGAAATTGGCAAAGGCAATGGCAAAGGCTTTGAAAAGGCAAAAATGTATTATTGGCATTTTATTTATGAAAATAAAAGACCAATAATTCAAACACAAGACTTCAACAGATGATAGACTTCGTAACTTACTTGAATTTATCGAAGTGGACGCTGAAGCAGAGTTTCCTTCTTTAGCATACTGGCAAATTTTTTGATTTCATCATCAGAAAACAGGTTTAAGGCCAGAATTTGGGTAGACGGACCAGAGATCTTTATAGTTATCTCTACCTCTTTCAGAAAGTTTTTGCGTTTTAGGACAAAAGTCATGGGGAGCTTATAAATATCAGTAGCATGCAAAGCAGGAGGAGTCCATTTGGATGGATCTTCGACTATCTCATGATTTTCATTTTCATTTAACTCAGACTCAACAGATCGAGACGAAACTTCAGTAATTACTTTTCGATCGATCGAGGAGAATGATCGTAAGAGATGAGCCATATTGATAATCTAAATCAGAGATTGACTAAAGAAAGCATTTATCTACTCAGCACAATGTATAACAGAGATGCTTTTCGAAGGCTGCCTGGCTTTCTCTAGGCTCTGTCTATAGATTACAGACTCAGGACTAGAACAGGGCTCTGATACCAATAATTTCTCAATATTCTTGTTAGCAGAAAGACGAATGGCAGGTATTGTGTGGGATTGGTGGTTCTCAGCTACAGTTGAAGAAAGACAGAATGTTGCATTAGCAGGTCTAGCTACGTTAGAAATTTTGTTGCTTACTCAATTTGTTCCTGAACCTACTAATGAGCTAAAGCAAATAATTACTGATCTAACTAGGATGGAGTTGAAAGATCTAAAAGATCTAGATCAGTTCGGGTCAGAATACATGGCTAAAGTCTTTAAAGCAAAAATGAATAATGACCCTACTCAAAAAATTGCTTTCTTGTCAAAATTACCTGGAAATTTAGGAGACATGATAATGAAAGATATAGAAGTTCAGAACAAAAAGATTGAACAAATCTATTGGATAGATCTCCTATTCAGGTGTCAGGAAAAAGTCAAATATTTATGTTGGCAAAAACAGGTTCATAATGTTTCTTCAAATCTGAATGTGTGTCGCTCTGTATTACCCTGGACTCCTTTCAGGAAAAGAAAAGCTAAGAAATATGGTAAATACAGACCAAAAAGAGTTGTTAACCCAAGAAGACCATTCAAAAAATTTAGATATGTTAAAAAGAAGAAACAACCAAAAAGAGATAATGCTTGCTTTATCTGTAAGCAAGAAGGACATTTCGCTAGAAAATGCCCCAAGAGTTCCTCAAATAAATTGAAAGCCTGTTTTGAGATTGATGAATTTGCAGATAATTGGTCAGTAGTTGATTCAAATGATGAAGTATCTGATGTATACATTTTGACTGATGCTTCACTTTCTGATACTGAATCTCTTGATGAAATCGGCCAAAAGATGAATGTTTGTTCTTCTGGTTTTGGAAATGAACATAGTGACTGTGAATGGGAAGAAGAACATCATTATAGTGATGAAACTGAAACAGATGATTATACAGAAGAATACTCAGATAATTCTTCTGAAGAAACTGTTACTCCCGAAGAATTAGAGGACTCATTCCCCCGTTTTCATTCCTTGCCTCCACAACCACTTGTGAGTTCTTTGTGTCCATATCCTAAAACAGTTGCGTCTTCATCATCATCACTTCCTATAAATAATACTGCTCTAGATGAAGAAAATGCTTTTCTGAAAAAGATAGTCAAATCCAGTAATCTGTTGTACATTCCTGTTGAAGTTCAAGTCCGTGGTGAATGGATCAGTGTTGATGCTTTTATTGACACTGGTGGTTCAAATAATCTTGCACGCCCATCTCTTTTTAAAGGGTTATGGAAGCCTCTGCAGCATATTCTTGTTTCAGAAACAATTGGTGGATCAGTTAACCTTACCCACTATGTAGATAACATTCCTTTGAAACATGGGGGGGTTACCATCAAAATCTCTGCTATCCAGCATTATGATGCTTCTACAAGTCTATTTTTAGGAATGCCATTTATTAATTCAGTACTGCGTGTAACAATAAGTGAAGATAAAATCATCTGGAATGTTAAAAAGAAAGCAGTTGTTGTTCCAAGACTAACAATGGAAAAATCAGAAACCAGAAAAGAGCAGAGTCAAAAGAAGGTAGGTTCTAAGAAAGTAAAGAATGAGTCTCATGATTGGAAAGAAGTATTAATGATGTATGAGGCAAAATCACAACCTACTCAAAAAGCCAATAGAGATCCCAATTGGACTGTTGAACAAATCAGTCTACATGAAGAATTGTTAAAATGTTGCTCTGACAACCCTCAGGCATTTTGGACTACAGAAAGTCCACATCAAGAAATAATAACACTGCATGACAATGGGGTAACCAGTAAATTGATACCATGCACCCATGCTGAAGAAAGAGAAATGAGAAAGCAGATTCAAGAATTGCTAGATCTTCAGCTGATTGAAAGAAGTGAATCCCATTACTCATGTTCTGCATTTCTTGTCAGAAATCATTCAGAAATTGTTCGTGGTAAGGATAGAATGGTTATTAACTACAAACCATTGAATGCAATAACCAAAAGCTTTAATTATCCGATGCCTAGACAAGAAACCATTATGCAGAAAATTCAAGGAAGTAAAATTTTTAGCAAATTTGATATGAAATCAAGCTATTATCAGATACAGATTGCAGAAGAAGATCGCCACAAGACTGCTTTCACATGTCCTGCAGGTTTCTTCCAGTGGAAAGTCGTTCCTTTCAGTTTGAAGAATGCTCCTGCCTTCTTCCAACGAAGAATGGATCATATCTTCAGTAAATATGATTTTATAGTTGTCTATATTGATGATATTCTTGTATATAGCTCAGATTTAGAATCTCATTTGAAACATTTGCAAATTTTTCTTGAAGAAGCAAAGGCACATGGTCTTGTTTTATCTGAGAAGAAAATGATACTCTTTCAAGAAAATATTGATTTTCTTGGAATTCATATCAGCAATGGGAAAATTCAGATGTAGCCGCATGTTTTGACAAAGTTGTCTGAATTCCCTGTTCGCCTAGCAGATAAACACATGATTCAGAGATTTATAGAGATTTTGAATTATGTACATAAATATATCCCTAATCTTTCAGAAAAAACTGCTCCAATTCGACAGTATATTAATGGTGGCTGGTCAGATGAAGCTACTAAAGCAGTTCAATTACTAAAGAAATAATGCCAGAGTTTGCCTGCATTAAAACCGCCAAGTAATGGATTTCTAATTCTACAAACAGATGGTTCAGATAATTTTTGGTTAGCTACACTTCTTGAAAGAATAAAAGTTGATGAAGAAATTGAAGAAGTTCTTTGTGCATATGCCTCGGGAGAATTTCAGAAACATCAAAAAGGTTATTTTCCTGCAGAGAAAGAAACCCTAGCCATTTTCAATGGGATCCAGAAATTTGAAATTTATTTGGCCCCTGCAAAATTCTTAATTCGTACTGATTCCATGAACTTTAAATACTTCCTGACTGCAAAGATTTCCAAACAGTTGGCTCGCGGGAGGTTACTAGCGTGGCAGATGTGGTTTCAGATGTATGAGTTTGATGTCGAATGGATCCCAGGAAATTCTAACTTTTTGGCAGATGCCCTGACCAGAGAAATGAACAAGGTTCATGTACATAAACAAAGTATGTTTGATATTAAGGGTAAAACTGCTACTGATGATAATTTTGACACTTTTGTACAGCGTTTTAAAATTTTAGAATTCTTGTTATTTGATATCACTGAACAAATCAAAAAAGTTGTTGGGTTGAGACTAAGGAGAAATCAATGGATTCAACGATGCCAAGCATGGCAACACAAAAATGTTGGTGTTTTTCTAAACCTGGATGATGAATTGGTCAAAGTTTATCCTATGCCAAATATGAAGGTGAAAGTTTATTTCAAGCTACTTGATGATACCTGGTCTAGGCTCTATACACCCGAAATGATAAAGGTATTGAAGACCTTAAATTATTATCACATAATTGGCGGGATTGATTTCTCTATTGCTGTGTATGTCTCTTCAAAAATGCTAGATCTTGAAGAAATCAACATGAATGGACTTGTTGAAAGATTTTTAAGATCATTAAGAATTCCTGATATGTTTGAAGAATTGGATGCAGCCTTTTTGCAAAGAATAGATGAAAATTTTGAATCAACAGATTCTTTTCCACAATATGAGCTGTTTCAGCCTTTTGCTGACTGGGAGATAAAGAATGGCAGATGTCAAAAGAAACTGCAGCTTCGAGCATCTCAATGTATTCTGAGAACTCTTCAATATCTCAGAAACTTTTCCGAACCGTGGGATTATCAAAGCATGGAATTTCGTAATCCAGTCGATCCTAATCCATTTGCACAAATGTATGGAAGAGATAGTGTGATAGAATCCACATTGGCAGAAAATACAGATCAGATAAAAAAGATTTCTATGTGGCTTCAAGAATTCCATCTATTAAAAATATCAGAAAAAATCTCCATGATTAAAACACTCGAGCCGATGCAAGGAAAACATAGAATATCACGATTAATTATTAATCAAAAAGCATTAGTAACAATCTATGTTTTATCAGGGGACTGGACAAAAGATGCTATATGTTTGATAAATCTGCTATTATCAAATGGAGTATGCTCATCAATGATATTTGAAATTGGATGGCAAGAAAAAGGACATATTAGTCATCAATGCAAATTATGGGTACAGGCCGCTATCGAGCAATCAGTCAGTATGTTTCAAATCTTCAGATGGGATCTGCTAGATGGAGTTGAACTGGCAGTACAATCCTTGCCAGACTTTAGAAAAAGTAAGAAAGATTCCTTTCTTGGAATTGAAATTGACCCATATGCATATGTAAACAGATGGAGTAAAGATGACTACCTCTTTCCATCAAAAACCCTACGAAAAACTGCAGATTCGATAAAATTTTCTTATGACACTGGACAGAGTTCACATGCCCCACAAAAAGAAGAATCTTCAATAGCAATTCATGATTCAAAAGGAAAAGCTAAAGTAGGGGAAGAAAAAGACACTGTCTTTGTTGATGTTTACCAAGATGCTCAGGTACAAAATGACCCCACTTGGGAAAAAGAATATTTATCGTGGCTAACATCATCATGGAAAAAGCCAGAAGACAATTTGGGAAAGTTAACCTGTGCTTGGGAAAGACAAAGGACCTCTGTAGACTCTGATTCAGATCCAGATTATGATAGTGATAGAAGCCCGAAAGGACCATGGTAACGAATCTCTTAACAGCAATGTGATAATGTTGGTCACATGTTGTGATAAGAATCTTTGTACAAAAGAAAGATTGAGTAGACACCGTCGGTGGAAAAAGATACCGACAGGACCCTCAATTATTTCTTCTTTATGTCAGATCTTAGTTAGCTTAGATTCTCTTTTAGGTTATTTAAGGAAGAATTCTCCATGTATGCAGCATCGTGAGTTTTGAGTGTGAGTGTGTAATTGTATTCTGAGCTCTCAAAGATCAGAGGCTAGAAAAGCTCTTGACTTGAGGCTATCTATGGTGTGTAATCTTATTTTGAATAATATTGAAGCCTGCTGGGCCACCAGTCTGAGGACTGTTTGTTCCAAGAACATCTGAGTGGTGAGATTGTAAGGCGTGTTGGAGAAGCGAAAAGGAGTCGCGCAGTCCACGCATATCTCTGGTTGATGTGAGGAAGCTCTGCTTCAGCGTCCACTTTGATAAATTCAAGTAAGTTACGAAGTCCATCATCTGTTTACGAAAGTCTATCACCTGTTTTGCACTCGATTCTGTCCACTCTTCCATAGTGGCAACATAGATGTGATGCTCCCCAACCTTGACAGAATTGTAGGAATTGGGCTTCAATTCGTCCCCATTTCCACTTAACATCACGCGAACGATCTTTTGTTCGAGCTTTGCCGTATCCTTATCTATCTTCGACTTGCACTCATCTTTGATGACTTTATCGCAAGCATTGGATATCATAGCATTAGTGTCGGTATATGGAGGGTGGATCCCCAATATCTCCATAATGCTGCTCAGCCTGGTTGCATCGAGAGGAGATTTGGGCTTCATACTTACTGCAGAAAATGCAAAACCCACCATAAACATTTACTAGATATCAACATCCAAAATAGACATATTATTTCAACACTTGGAGGCTAGATGAATGTTTCTGCACAAAATCCAAGAATTGACCTCATTGGCCTTCTCCAGCACCATATAATGAGGTGAAAGCCTTTCTGCATCGCCTGAAGTTTGGGGAAATGGTGTACCAAGCCTTTGAGGGAAAATAGGTTCATCATCAAGTTGAAGATCGACGCAGCTTCAGTCTCAATATTGAATGCAAAAACGTTGAATCCCTCCATACAGCACATGACTAATTCCTTGCAATCTGCGTTAACAATAAAGCCTCCTCTCGATTTAGTGATAGAAAAATCCGATTTGACTTATCATGTAGTGATTTGTTCTTGCAAAATTGGAATTTGTATTATTGTTTCCTGATTTTCTAGACAAAGAGTCGGATTTTTAATTTATGTTTTGGAGGATTTTGTGGGCATTGTTGAGGGAGTTGCGATGGTGAAGGGTATTTTTTTTAATGATACGCTGGCCAAAATCTCGAAAAATATTGCAAAATTGGATCCTTTTCTCAATAGGAAGAGGGGCGTAGGGTAACCACCAAGTTGTGCCAAAGCTGTATTAAGAGCAATTGGATTATTCTCACAAAAAAAACCAATGCATCAAAGATAACACCATTTTGTTTAGAGCTTCATCATTCCCATTGAACATAAGATCGTGCATCAAACCTGGAACCAAGTTACTTGTAACAGAGATGACCCCTCTAGCTTCATAGTTCCACCTTGTCAATTATATGCAGTTTGCCGAATAGTTGCTGAAATCTAACTAAACTGCCGCCTCCATTTTTCTATTAATAACGGTGTGTGAAGGTCATTGTCGGAATGGCATTGGTAAATCTGCAATTTTGCATTGTTTTGTTTTCATGAATGTTTTTTTTTTTTTTTTTTAATGAAAAACTAAAATTTTCTCTAGACTTAATTTTTTTAAAGAAATGGACACAATGATTTTCATATTGAAAGATGTTTTTGATCAAGCATGTTGCAAAACATTTATTTATTCTTGAAATTAGTCTAAATCATCCCTATTTTCTGATACTTGCGATCGCACTAAGCGTGGAGGAGAGCATACTTATTCTAAGCAAAACTGAAAATGAAAGCCTACCTACTCTATACTAATTTAAAAAAAATTAGCTATGTGTAATTAAACTTCCAATGAGGCCATTCACGTAGCAATAACAACAATATATTCAGTAGCAATTTTTTAAATGATGGATGAAAATATTTGAGAGTGAATGAGTCTAGTTGTTGTGACTGCAAATCAACTAAAAAATAAAAGGATGAATCTAATCTAGTACTTACCTGGAACCATTGTTCGATAAAGCTTTGATAGGCATAGTTTCTCTCACTTAGATAATGTTGTAACTCCTCTTCTTCTTCTTTGATATGTTGTTCTTCTACCTCGAATTCCTGTTCGAATGACTGTTCACCATCAGATACGCAGGATTCTTCAGATGTTGAATCTTCATTTATTTCTTGGGGAGTAGTTGAACTTTCAATTCTTGTCAAGATCTCCTTTTCCAGGGAAGAGGAGATTCCAACTTCTCCAAGGATCTGAGTGAGTAGTTCCAAGATGACACTCATTATAGAACCATGTTGAAAGAGATTCTAAAAACAAAGTGCTAATAATTGTCTGAGTTTTTAATCCTTTTACAAGGTTTTAGTTCACAAAAACTCTTCCAAATCAGCACACTAAAAATTGAATTAAAAACAAAAGGACCGCATAAATAATCTTGAATTCAATACTCAATTAAACCCTCTTACAAGGACTGCTCATTAATTGAGTAATCAAATTCTTCAACTACAACCATGAACCATGAATTCATCAAACACTCTTCATAGTTGCGAAAATCAAACACACTTGCATATATTGAAATTCACACTTGCATAAATGTAAACACACCCTACATGCCCTGATCCATAAGAGGTCGAGCCCGTTACGGTATCTCGAATGTGATGCGTAGGTTGTTCCCCACGTCTTACCGCCTTAACACCTCGGAGTTAGGAACATGTCTAAACACATGTGCATGAAAAATCAAACTAAACTTCAATCCACCGTGCCTCCCCGGCAACGGCGCCAATGTTAGATGATCCAAAAATACAATTTTATCATAGGTTATAAAATTAGAATAAAATAATTATTAATTTAAGATATTAAACTTAATAATTATTCTAGAATGTTTAATTATTTAATGGGACTTTAGAATTAGCATATTGTGTAACTAAATATAACTCTCCAAATGTTCTATCTTAGGCTCTATATGGAGATTAGTTAGCTAGTTGGTTTGAATAGCATTTATTGTAAATGGACACTTGTTATTTAATAAGTGATCCATAATTAGAGGTCGTTAGGACATGGAGCTTATAAATAGCTCATTGCAAGAGTGTTTGGTTGTTCGGGTGTAAGCTCTTGCAAATCAATTATGTAATTATTTTTTCTTGATTAATAAAATTGTGTGTCTGAGGACACTTCTGCCATTATTGTGGTATCAGAGCTCCAGTAATGCTGCAGTGGATTTGAGGAGATTTCAGCTCAACAAAGTCCTGGAAAACTCCATTTAGTTGGCCAGCAAAATCATTGGTATGGAAATTGTACAGTTTTGTTTAAAAGGAAAATAAATTTTATCATTAATTTTAGATTTTTTTAAAATCTAAAATTCATTTTTTATTATAAAAATTCCCTCTGCTCAGCCTTCACACTCCTCTTCTGCTCAGCCTTCGCAATTTTCTTCTCCCATTAAAGTAGGGCTCAGCCGTAGAATTCACACTTGCAACAGGTATGCCAGCATTCCAAGCTGCATTCATAATCTGCCATATAAGGCCATGCGGATCTTCCATTGCTTCGATAAACCCGTGTTCATGATATAAATTGTTTAAGTCTACACAGCTGAATTTAACTGTAGCATTGTGTTTCTTCTACGACTAAACAAAATTCAGGTAGAATCCGGCAGTGTTGCATGCTCTCTGAAACTAAAACTTTTGAAAATTGTGGCTTTTGAACTTCTGCCTGTTGCCATTATACACGTCTGGTTCATTGCGGCGATGTTTTTTTTTGTTGATCGGTTTCTGAAGTTAAATCCATGAGAAAGCTAAAACAAAAAAATCTTCAAGTAGTTCAAGTTTGTCAATTGATCAACCATTTGAATGTGTTTCCATCCCCATCTTAGAGGAATATTAAATTTATGTATATCGAAATTACCTTTCCCACCAGCGTTAGCCATTACTGTTGATTCGTTGATGCATGCGAATGTATTGTTTTCCCTTGCATAAGAGGCTTTGCATGTATATTTTCGACTTCAATGTGACGAGGTGCAGAGTTTCAGCAAGTTTCCGAGGCCGATGAGAGAAATGCCAGATGTTCGGATTGCAGATCCCAACATGACTATTAACAACCGTAATTGTTTCCTTCTGATTCAATCCGCCAGCGGTGTGGAAGATGTGGCAACAGCGTGTTGAAGAGCATGCGGCCATTCTGAGCTTTCTGTGGCGTTAAAATTGCGAATTGAATCATAGATTAATGGTTCGAAGCTAGGAGAGCCATATATGCAGCTTCAGCAAAAGGATGCAGGACTACAACTCCTTGAATTTAGTCTTCAGGTGCTTCAACGAATGCCTCCAGTGATGGTAGCGTTGTTGTTTGTCTCTACAGCAGGGCTATGCCTGCCAGAAACTCCAAATGGCCAGCAATTAGAAGTATTTTTTTAATTTTGTGAGCTTTGTAATTTTGTATTTTCGTGGAGAAATAAGGTGCAATAGCAATTTGTAAGTTTTGGAGCAATAAGGAGTTGTTTTTTTGTAATTTTTCGAAGGAGATAAATGTAACTCAAAGTCATTTTACTTTGAGGGGGGGTAATTTTTTTTTAGCAGATTGTGCAAAGCACCATTGTAAAAAGTCAAATTTTGAAAGTTGCCCTGTAAAAATTTGAGAAATTGACTAGAGCCAAGTGCAAAGCTCAGTCAATATTCTCTTGTTTTGATGACTATTCGAGGGTCAAGGCCAAGCCCCGATAGATCGTGTTTTTTGCGTGGCGTGTTGTGTTGACTATCTTGTCCTTTCTGTTCTGATTCTTAGTGTGACGCTTCAACGCTAAAATGTCCAAGTTGATTAATTTGTTTTCTGATTCCGACAAACTAGAAGGCACCAAATATTATAAAACATGGCATCGACTCATCGAAAGCACACTCATTTATAATGAATTATGGCAAGGAATATGTGATGGCGATGTTAAGCCGAATAAACCCACAAATGCAGATGCACTGGCAAAATGGGAAATCAAGAATGCTAAAGCCTTAGCTCTTATT
>APFE031204327.1:8909-45726 GCA_000404065.3 Pinus taeda | reverse complement strand
AATGCATGTTTAGAGAAGGATTTCTCTTAATTGTCTTGTTTGTCACTAGAAAGTCTTAGGCTTCTAGGGAGGTTGGTTTTGTCCGCAAGATTCTCTTTCTGCATGACAGAGCTGGAAAACCATGGAACTTGTGGAGGAAGCTCTGGGAGAACTAGGGCATGAGGATGGCACTGATCCACAAGAACCAGTGTCAACCTCAGGACCGAACACTAAAATTCCCTGCCATTTTTTTTTTCTTCTCCATCCCAAGAGGAGCAAGGGTATCTCATCCCCCTCGGTGCATAGAGGAAGATCTTGCCATTCCTCTTGCTTTGAATTTATCACAAAGACCACAATTGGGCGGGATAGATGCTGCCCAGGTAACAAGCACCTCAGAACCATAAAGGAGAGAAGAGGGAGAGGTCCCCGAGGTAGGGGAACCGGGAGGGGTTCCAACAGACACATTGACATGAGAGCACCTCACAAGGGTTCCACCGGTCATGGTGAGCACACAACAAAGGGAAGAAGTCGTTGGTGAAGAGGAGGGACCAAGCGAAGTGATCCCGACAAATGAGCCAGTGGTAAAACTAGGCGAGAAGGCCGTGAAGCAAGAAATAATTGAAGAAGAACAGACAGTGGAGGAAAACTCGATAGTCGGCATGGTAGAAGCTCTCCCGGGGGATTTACCTCTAGCTGCCAAAACTTAGGAAGTTTTGGTTAAGCAAGAATGGGTGGAGCTATTTGAACAACGAAGAATCCTTGTCAAGAAAAAAAATGAGTTGCAATTTAAAGAAACAATGCGGCTTAAGATGGAGGTCAGGAAACTAAGGAAGCAGGTACACAAATTGCAGAAGTAGATGAAGAAATACAAGCGGTAGCCAAAAAGTCCAAGGCCACAGTAGTAGAAGCAGAGACTACAGTGGATCAGATAGCCACAACTTCTGCTACACTCAAACAAACCCGGTCGAGTGTTTGTTTGAAGAGCGTGAGTATGCCTTAACGACCAAAGTATAGACTTGGAAATCTACTACAACTCGGTATCAAAATGAGGTCAGAAGAACTCAAGAACGAGCCTCCGCAACCATTTTCGAATATGTGGAGCGCATAGATGTCATGAAATTGAGGCATGCGAAGTAGCATCTCAAGATGGAGTAGCTGGAAAAGCAAGTGGCAGAGCTGAAAAATGATAAGGAGCAGATGTTTAACTTGGTGCAAGAGGTGATGGCATGTCATCTCCCTGCTTCTTATTATTCTCTATTCTTGCATGAATGTTTTCTTTTATTTTGTATGGAGAACATTAAGAATGAAATTAGTTATGAAATAGAGGACGGTGTACAATTCCTCCGCATAATGAGGAGCCATGACATGCCAACTCAACATTTGATGTGTGAGTTTTACTTGCATGGGTATATACTACGCATGGACAAAGAATTTAACCCAGCCCCATATGTGGGGGACACTCATTTAAGGGCCCTCAGCTCTTATACTTTTAATCAAATCAGCTAGTAGAAGGCCTTTAATACATTTGAGTCCAATCAGGTTACAAAGCCATTTATAGTAAGAGGAGAACATGAAAGGTCAATCACCACATTCACTAAACACAACCCCTTTTTGGGAATTGAGGGGAATAGAAAAAGAATGCTGAGGACACAAACATGGTGCCTTGACCTTTGTGTCAAGTAATTAGTTACATTTCAAGATGAGGCCCTTGATTGCTGTTAGAAAAGGTGGATGATGTCACCTACAGCTATCCAGAACATGGAACCTTTTGGGGCACCAAATTTTGCACGAGTGCTCCCTAGAGTGCCCAGGTATGTGGTGTGTGTCTGAACATGTGGGGTTTTGTGGATGGGGGTCTGGTTTTAGTTTCCCACTATCTAGTTGCCAGTAGAAAATTACAACCCATCATATAATGTTCCAGGAGATTGGTGGAAGGAATTCCTCCTCTCAGATGGTTTTAAAGTTCCAGGGATAGAGATGGCCAAAGAGTATGATCTTGCTTAGCTCCAGGAGGCCAACAGTTTGCAAAACCCAGACTTGCGGAGGCGGTGAACTGCATGAGGGCATGCATAAGGCTAGTTGGGGGGAGATGTTGGGCACCAAATTGGGCTATATTCCTGTTGCATTTCCATCACTCTTTTTTACCTTTTTGCATTTATTCACCTATGTTTACCATGCTAAATCTGCGAGGTAATTGCCCCTTTGCTGTCTATTGGAATATTTTATTAATGAAGTAGAGTCATGCGGTTTTTCCTATTCACAACACTAAAAAATATGTTTGACCGTAGCTTCTGGAGAACAGATACCAATCTCGCAACGTCCCGCAGCAGATCCGCAATTCACAACAATGACCAACCATAAGGAAGCCATGTAGCTGGAGTCGCAGATCCCCGAACCATTCTTGGACCACTCGTTGATCTTGTTTATCTGGTGTTGGCGTCGTTCCAAACTAATGTACATTTCTGGGTATACAGTTACTAGGTTTTGGGGAAGATGTTGTTCTCCCTCGCTGTGTATAAAAGACAGGTTATTCCTGTAATTGGGGGACTCCCCTTTGATATTGTAATAACCCTTTACTGGTTAATAAAATATCATCTTTTTTGCTGCTCCATTCTTTGCTGTGATTAACACAACCCTGATCAGAGAGCTGGGCCCACTCTCTTGATCAGGTGCTACGTATTTCTGTGTGTGTTTTTTATTATTTCATAGTTGTTGTTACAACTTGTTAATTCCTGTAATTTCTTTTCTTGAGTTATGTAGCTAGTTAGTTTCACATCAATGTTTTGAATCTTAATCATGAACCCTTGGTCGGTAACGGATGGTACACTTGCCCCTGCATATACTTTGCGCATTGCCTTGAAAGGATACACACCCGGATTGATAAATTAATGTAGGAAAAGGGTGAATAGATTGTTCATACCTCGACCCCAACAATTGTGCAGACAAGATAGTCTCCCATGAGACATATTAAGGTATGAGTTTTCTTATGTCGTCTACTTGGTGCTTGAATGTTTGATTATGTCTTCTATTTGGTGTTTGAGTGTTTGGTGTCTATTATGTCATCTATTGTTTGAATGTTTGATTAATTGCATGATATGAGTAAATGTCTATAAAATTGCATGAAGGAATAATTTTGTTTTAAGGTGGTTGTACTATCATGTATGTGTTAAGACCACTGATATGTCCTTGAGAGTAAGTAGGTGATAGTTGTATCTTTATGTATTATGACTGATGAATGTGAGTTGATTGTTGATTATGACATGGTTGTTAGACTTGGTAAAGGTTGATTTAAAATTGATAGATATGATTTTCTTGATCTTTGGAACATGTGGCCTACATGTGTGTTTGGTTACAAGGTAGCATGCTTGGCATAATAAGGTAAGGTAACTTTTATATTGTTATGTTTATTTATGCACTGACAATTATGTGTTTATGGCAAAGAGATTGCCATGAAATATTGGAGAAGGCTCAGGTTGATTTTTCCTTTGGAAGCACTAGGAACCATGGGGATTGAGTCATGGCGTTTGTTGTCAGTCTTATGCTTTTGGTCTTTTGTGATTTGTTGTGCTTGATTTGTGGCTTTGTTTATGTCTGGTGCAAGGCCTTGCCACTTTGTTTGTGTTGTCGTATTGCTATCGGTTTTTCATGGTTTTCTTCTTGTTTGTTTTTTGTTATTGTCTTTTATGTTTTGAGGGTCATGGGAATTGGTTGGGAAGGAGGAAATTTAATGGAGCTCAGGGAGAGTTGAATGAAACCCAACAGATGATGCAAGACTCAGATGAAGCTTAGTGCATGAGTAAGGGTAGTTGAAGGCAAGAGTATGACAGTGAATTGGATAGGTTGGGTCCATTGGTGTAAATGGGCGGTCGTAGGACAGTCATGAGAAAGGTAAAGTAAATGGATATGAGGTGTCATATGCCTTGGATATGCTGGGAACTATTTTTCTCAATGTTGTGAACAGATAAAGGGATTTCTCTTAACCTATATCTTGTGATATCTGGTAATTATGTTGTGATTATGATTATTTTTATGTTTATATATGCATATACATATGTATGTATGTATGTCATTGTCTAAAAGGGTTGTTAGGATTATTTTGTGCTAGTGTTCACATGTATATATGTATGTATGTCGTTCTTTGATAGGGTCATCAGGAATCATTCTTGTGGAGGAATGATTTCTACGTAGGTGAATGGTATGAAGAGGTTCCTGGTTATGAGGAATCAAGTGGGAAGAGTAGCACTGACAGATCTATGAGGTTAGTATCATGTGGATATGAATTGATATTATGTGATTATGTCTATGTTTATGTTATGGATAGGCAATGTTGAGGGGTACATCAACGAAAGGAAGCAATGTGACCTACGCCATGCTAGGGCAAGCATGAATAGTGGAGAGACACTAGAAGCAAGGTTGCTTGGAAGAGTTAGTGTGTGCTCTATGGATGTGCAATACTATTGTTCTATATATGTTGTACATGTTGCACCTATGATGTTGTGTGCATGCGGTGTTGTGTATATATGGTATTATGTACATATTGTTTATGCAGTGCTATGCACAAATGGTGTGGCGTACATGTTGTTTATACAATGTTATGTACATATGGTGTTGTGTGCATGTTTTTTATGCAATGATATGTACATATGGTGGTGTGTACATGTTATTTATGTCATTCTATATATTGATGGTGTTGTGTACATGTTGTCTATGCAGTGTTGTGTATAGATGGTGTTGTGTACCTACGGTGTTGTGCACATGTTGGATATGTGGTGTTGTGAACATGTTGGATATGTGGTGCTTTGTGTATGTTGCATATGCAGTGTTGTGTACATATGGCATGGTGTGCATGTTGTACATATGATTTTATGTACATCTCGTGTTGTGTGTATGATTGTACTGCATGTGGTGTCGTGTACATTTTTTACGTGGGGTGTTGTGTGCAAGTGGCATTGTGTACATGTTGTGCATGTGGTGTTGTGTACATGTGGTGCTATGTACATGTCGTGCATGTGGTGTTATGTACATGTTGTGCAGGTGGTGTTGTGTACATGTTGTTTTGTGTACACACTGTGCAAGAGGTGTTATGTGCATGTGGTGTTGTGTACATATTGTGCAGGTGGTGTTGTGTACAAGTGGTATAATTATGTACATGTTGTACATGTGGTATTGTTTGCATGTTGTAGATGTCGTGTTATGGACATATGATATTATGTGCATGTTGTACATGTTATTTTGTGTATGTGTGGTACAGTCTATGTACATTGCATAGTCATGGTATCATGACATGTGTATTCTTTGTGTTGTACCTTGTGTATGTATTGTGTTTTGTTGTAAACCAGGTGTAGGTGTATGAGTTGTGTCATACACCTGATGCAAGTGTATGTGTAGGTGTATGTGTTGTGTCGTACTCTAGATGCGGGTGTATGTGTTGTGTTGTACGTGGGGTGTAGGTGTATGTGTTGTATGTCAGGTGTAAGTGCGCGTATTTTATGGTGTTGTATGCCGTGTGTGGTTGTATGTGCGTGATGCACACTACGTGTATGCATATGTGGTTGAAGAGAAGGAACTAGGTGTTTTTCAGGTGTGGCAATTGATCTAGTGTGTGTACGGAAAGGAAGAAGGATAAAGGTAGAAGCTAAGGACCGATTAAAGGATAATTATCAATATTTTATTTCAGTTTTATTATGCATGTGATCTATGATTTTGGTTTATGATGGTTATACGTGATCTATGATTTTGATTTATGATGGTTAAGTTTTGAGCTAACTAGATGTGATATATCTATACATGATGATTTGATCAAATAGCCAGTTTGAGTTGTTGTGATAGGAAGTGAACAAAGTTCCAAGTGTACCTCTTTGATGAGCTACTAATGAGGTATGAAGTGAATTTATTTCAACCTATTTTGAATATAATGGAATTTATGTTCTTGGTATAGGAAAGCATGAAAATTCCCGATTGGGTGGTTGGAATTGACTACAAGAATTAGCAGCAACAACAAAAGGAATTGAAATAGGAAGCAATATGTTGGTAAAGCATTTCAAGAGCAAGGCCATTGTGGGAGACTTGTACCCAATAGTGTCCATTGATTTCCATGAGCATGTTATGACTGGTATACTAGTTTTGAGGTAAGGATATGCCTTGTTTTTTGGACCTTCTAATGCAAATAAGCCTTGCTAAGGGAGGGGTCGCTTGAGGGATTGTGTAGCAGAGAAAGGGAGGTGTGCGAAACTTGGAAGGTGTGTGACTGCATAGAAGGGGGTGATCGGATTGCTCGAGAGACTATGTATCAAATAAGGGAAGGAAAAGGATGGATTTGTTTTGGTCATTAGCATTTCCAAATGGAATCAGATGCAAATTAGGAGTGTGCCTTGGAACAACGAGCTGGTAACTGTTCACTCAGAGGACAAGTGGCACAGGATTGTAGCATTATACATTGGATGTAGACTTTGGCTCTGGAAATGGATTCCAGACTTCTTGGGAAGGAGGTGAATCCTAGTACTACTTTTGAGGGTGGAGGTGTGAGCCTCTAGATTCCCTTGTTGCGGATGTAGGCATCATATCCTTTTTATTTGTTGGTTGAGAAAATGTGCATATGTGTATATTATTGTAAACATTGCATTGAGTTGGATTTATAAAGCTCCACAGATAGTATGGTTATTTGTGGGTTGACACGAATCTGCATAAGTATATGTGATTTTTATTGTAAATACCGTAATGAGTTGTGTTATAAAGCTCCAATAAGTGGTATATTGTTTTGTTTTCAACAATGGTCCTTGTAAACATTGCAACAAGTCGTGTTATAAATCTCTATGGGCAGTATGTTTTGGTTGTTAGCAATTTTGCTAGTTGTAGGTGTCATTGAACACTGAGGACGGTGTTCCCCTACGGGGGTGGGGGGTAAAAA
Source organism: Pinus taeda (assembly GCA_000404065.3). Classification (NCBI taxonomy): domain Eukaryota; kingdom Viridiplantae; phylum Streptophyta; class Pinopsida; order Pinales; family Pinaceae; genus Pinus; species Pinus taeda. Next base: position 38,840 of record APFE031204327.1, on the reverse strand, counting down.
ATTCCATGTAAATAAATACAAGGCCAAGGTCATGCGACAAGTATTTCAAGTTGAATGGTGGGTAAAATATCATAGTGGGTGTGCATTTCGGTTATTATGTCTAAATGAAATTGGCAAAGGCAATGGCAAAGGCTTTGAAAAGGAAAAATGACATTTATTGACATTTTCTTATGAAAATAATGGAAAATAGGAGAAAAGGAAGGTGAAAGGTCAGAGGTTGCATGTGAGGAGGGAAATGAAAGAAAATAAAGGCCTCGTTAATAAAAAGGACTATGAGGATCAGTTGGTAACCTTTTGTCAATTTAGTTTCAGATCTCTCTTTATATTCTCTCTCTCACACTCTTGGACACTTAGAATTTTCTTAGAGCACTTCAGGATTGGATCAAGAAAAGCAAAGAAGGCAAAAGAAAGCAAGGATCAAGAAAGGAAGGGCATAATCTAGCAACTACAACGTGATTATTTGCAGGTATCGATTTGCATGTGCGATTTCCTTGCTAGTTTTGGGATGCATGGTTATGCATGTGCGTTCCTGGTTCTATTGTTGTCATTTCCATGGGTTTTAACGAGTGTGACAATGTTTTTTAGCCTATCCTTTCCATTTATAGATAGCCTTGAGGTGATGGGTTCTCATGTTTTGGTGGAGATGGATTGCTGAATGGATTTGAAGCTGAGTGAAGTGGATCTCTGAATGGAAGAGCACATGGCCTAGTGATACCTGAACCGAACTATGGATCGCGGTAAAGTCTAGTAACCCCTGAACCGGATTGTGGGTTGTGGTAAAGCCAGGTAATGTGTGCCTCTGTGGGCCTATGAATCCTCGACTAGTGAATGGCAAGATATACGATAAATCCTAGAGGTGGTTTCTCTCCATTAGGCCTAGGAATCCTGAGATGGGATATATGGTAAAGACTAGAGGGTGGTGTCTTGATTATGGCCTAGTGATCATTGAATTTGATTGTAGATTGCGGTAAAGTCCAAGGACTAGGAGACAGTAAAATTCCTCACAGTTTAGGTGGAGAAATACGATGCCATCCATGCTCATTTGTTATATTTGTAGATGCTAATTAACTTTTCATGAAGGGGAAAGAAATCTAATCTACCTACAGAAACAAGATTACTCTACTTTGCATCATTCATCAAACTAAATTACATGTATCATCTATCTACTCACACTTGATGAAAAATCAGAAATTGAACTTGTAAATTGCTTGTAATTGAAAGACTAATTCTACTCTATTTTTGTAGTGAGGGAAAGGAATGGTTGGGTTGGTCTAGGAGCTTCTCTTTATCATCAAATCACAATCGAGGATCATTATTCATCCTAATTGTGCTAAGGTTAAAGTGCGGAGAAAATATGGTGAAGGAAAGTGGTACCACAAGCATGCTATAGGAGGTTTCTACAGGAGGACTTGTAATGTTATAGGAGGCATTTCGAGAGTGTTTTTAGGGTGCATATGAAGTCTTGAAGGAATGAAGAGGTGGATCAAGGTTAGGGAGAGTGAAATAAGGTTGGGTAAGCCTCCTGGCCAAGCCCAAGACCTCTCAGAGTTTTGTCTTGCATCAGGATGGATGCCCATGGTGTCTTAAAGTTACTAGGCAGGGTGATTGTGGAAACAAAGTTTTGGAGATAGGCTTGAGAGACGGGGAAAGAAGATGAAGAAATCCAAGATAGGGGTGAAAGAGGTGCCCTTCCCTGTAGATTAACACAACCTTGCAATCACATGCATTCATTGATCATTAACATAGTAATAAGAACTATGATGGAAAAGATGAGTTGAATTTAAATAATATCTATTTATGCTTCTAACATTACTCAAATCATTGAACTAGATTCTAAGATACAAAAAGTAAATATGCAGAAGGGAAACTAGCATTCATATATTTACAAGAAACCATAGACACAATATTTCTTTAAACAAAGTCTTTCGGTAGAAATCACATGAGAGTATTTTTTTGGCCGACTCATTTCGAACCAACAAGTGTGGTTCATCATCAGGACCAAATGAAAAGGTAGACCATGGCAAAGGCTTAAGTAGAGAACAATGTAGAGACATAATTTCAAGTAATGGTTATATTTGAACAATAATGTTTAAATTATAATATTAAACTATTAATATATTAAAAGCAAATATTATTAAGTAATGGCTATATTAAAAGCCTAGTTTTTGAAAAAAATATTTAAATAATGATATTATTTCATTAATTTATTAAAAATATTAATAGGTAACGACTATATTAAATGACTAGTTTTTGAAAAATAATATTTAAATTAATTTATTAAAACCAATTATTACTAGTTCTTGGAAAATAATATTTAAATAATGATATTAGTTTATTAATTTATTAAAATATTAATATGTAACGGCTATATTAAACAACGAGTTTTTGAAAAAAATATTTAGATAATGATATTATTTCATTAATTTATTAAAAATTAAAAAATTAATCTAGTTCTATAAAGTTCACCATGGAATTTGAATGTAATGGTAGTATTCCCTTCCTTGACATCCTCCTCTCAAGGAATGATAATGGATCTTTTTCTCATCAATTATATCGTAAGAAAACTCATATGGAACAATATCTTCGTGCTAACTCTCATCATTTCCCAACTCAAAAGCTTGGTGTTCTCAACACCTTAGCGACTAGAGCTTTAAGAATTTATGACGAGAACCACCTCAAGGAAGAGAAAGCACATCTCCTAAGTGTTTTCTTTAATAATGGGTATAGTAGAAACCAATATACTAAGGCTTTCCTCAGAGCTGAAAAAGGTCCTAGTGCTAAGAAAGATACCAAGGATCAATTTTCTGGTGTTCATCTTCCTTTTATCCAAGGGACCATTGATAAGATTGCAAGGATCCTAAGGAAGCATAAGGTGGCTTCAACCTTTTCGCCTTTAAATACCATACAGAGCTCCCTTTGATCTGTAAAAGACCCAGTGGACCCCGAGAATATGAAGGGTGTTTACGTTATCCCATGCTCTTGTGGGACTCCTTACATTGGTGAGACTGGTCGCTCGATTAATCAAAGGATTCGTGAGCATGTTGTTGACATCAAGCATGGCAGGACCCGCTCCTTTGCTTCGGCGGAGCATGCAGATAAATCTAAGCATCACATCTGCATTGAGGAGGCCCAAGTCGTTGCTAAGGTTAGTCATTTTCATCATCATAAATTGGGGGAGGCCCTAGAAATTGAAAAAAAAAAACCAATAATTTGAATAGAGATGATGGTTGGAATATTAGTAGAAGTTGGGTCTCTGTCTTGTCCTTTTAGATTTATTTTTTTTAATTTTTTTTGACATGTTGGTATTGACATCCTTTTTATAGTATTTGTTGTTGATTTATTCTTCATTAGAGTTTATTTTCTTGATCCTTTGTGTTTTTTATGTATTTAATCATCCTATTTGTTCTTAACTCCTTTTAGTATTTTTGTTATTTGTTTAATGGGCCTAAGCCCCATATTTTATTGTTGACCTTGTTTTATTTATTGATTATTTTTCTTTGGATATATATATATTTAATATATAATATATAAATTTGACTGTGTTAGTTTTTATTTTATTGTTTTCCATTATTATTTTTAATTTATTTTCTTTTATTTCTATTAGTTATTTATTTATCAAATGATCTGTTCATTATGGCCTTCACTCGTTTTTATAATTTTGACTCCCCTCCTTAAATATTACTTTGATTATTAATTATTTATTTAAAAAAGAGTGGTTAATATAGCGTTACTACTAATATTTTTTTAATAAATTAATAAACTAATATCAAGTTTAAATATTTTTTCAAAAAACTAGCTGTTTAGTAAGCTGTTACTATTAAATTTTTAAAAATTAAGAAATATATTATTTATTTAAATATTTATCAAAACTGATCGTTTAATATAGCCACTACATTTAATATTTAATAAATAATAACGTTAATTCATTATTAAATATTCTTTTCAGAACTATGATTAATTGTTTTAATAAATTAATTGAATATTATTTCAAAAACTAGCCATTTAATATAGCGTTACCTATTAATATTTTAATAAATTCATGAAAAATCATTATTATATTTTTTCAAAACTAGTCGTCTATATAGCATTACTTAATAACATATTTTTTAATATATTAATAAATTAATATTATAATTTAAACATTATTGTTCAAATATAGTTGTTACTTGAAATTATGTCTATACATTGTTCTCTATTCAAGCCTTTGCCATGGTCTGCCTCTTCATCTGGTCTTGATGATGAACCACACTTGTTGGTTCGAAACGCGTCGGCCAAAAAAATTCTTTCATGTGATTTCTATCGAAAGACCTTGTTTAATTCATTTTAATTCATTATGGATCACAGAAGCTTGAATATAGAAACAATGTTTTTTATTGAGATTATGAATCCTTCCAACCATTCTCCCACAAGAGAGGTGACGTAGAAGCTTCGAATCCCATATTTTTATGGCTTAACCTCTACTAAATGAAAAAAAGCTATGAAATGCTCGAAGCTAAGAATGAAACACAAATACACAAGAGGGACCTAAGTGAGTGCATTGGGACCAAACCCAAGGGTCTCAACCCTCTGGAACCAATTCAGATGCATCTTAATAACCAACTTCTCATTATCATAAAGTAAAAGTCTTATACATCAATTAAAAGTTCAAAATGACAATATCAAGCTCTGAGATTAATAGCTACACCTAGTTGAAACAAAACTTTGAATCCTCATGAGCTCTTCATCTTGTTTATTTATACAAAAGGGTAGCTGATAAAAACTTCCTTGATGATCCAAGTGGCTCCAAAAATGCTCAGAATTCAGAAATGGCTCAAAATAGCTCAAAAAGCAAAGTCACCAGATTGAAGTGAAACCAAAACCAGATAGTAGTGCTCGTTGTCCTGACTCCAACGACATAAACGTCACTCAATTCTGAGTTCGTATCCTCAATACATACGTGGTCAAATGTTTTGTCGAACTAGGCCAAGTGGTAGTGGTTAATGAGACAACAATTTGGCAAAGTACCAGCGCACGAAATCCAACTACTGGAACAAGCGAATTTGTTGCCTCGTTAATTTTTCCGGTGACCCCCAATTTTCAGCTGATTGATTTTGACTATGTGGTTCTAAAATTAATAAAAATAAAAAATAAGAGTTAAATATAATTATGGGTTAGTGGGCCACCACCCCCGCGTCCCCCAAACCAATATATTCAGTACGGGGTCGCAGGCGGTCAAACCCACGCTAGCCAGTGGTCGACCCACTGAATGCAACGACCCAATCAAAATTGCCAATAGTTATAGAATAATACACCTCCAATAACGGTTATTAAGTTAATGCACCAACCTTATTTAAAATCATGCCAAAGAAAATATGGGGTAAGGTTGAATTTGAATCGCCGAACTGGAAACAACCTAAGCCCATTCTCAGTATGGCCAACCACCCTATGTCTTGGTGAATCTGCCACTAAAACATAATTAAACCTGCATTTTTACGATTCACCCAAGGGAGAGTAGAGATCGAGCACGAAGTTTTATGTAGGCAGAACCTTGACATAGTGGTCAAGGCGAAACCATGCTTGGCACGAATTTCAAGACAAATTCTTAGGTAATCCTTGAAGGAATATTCTTTGATGCTTGAGGAATCTAAAAGATTCCCTAGAGGGCAATTTTTCACATTAACATAATCATGTCAACATTATACTCAAACGAACCAGAATTCCGTAAGGAACGTAATGGTGTGCTTTGTTTCCTCATCTGAGTAGTAGAATTTCAATCAGTCAGCAGTGAGGAATCTTTGTAAAATCTTGAGGAATCTAAAAGATTGGCTTGGAGGCTGATTTTTAACAGAGGCAAAATGATGTCAACTTTATAGTCATTTTTCTCATAATTTTACAAGGAGCGCAGTGTTGTGCACAAAATTTTCATTCGAGAAGCGAATTTTTCACTCATCTCTAAGAAAGAATCTTTGGAGGAATCTTCGAGATTCCCGAGGGTCCAGATTTTGAAAGTGTCAGAAAGGGGCCAAGTTTATAGTCGTTTGACACAGTTTCACATGATGAATTCAACGATGTGGTCCATTTTGTTAGCAAAGCTTCACATTTCCAGGCCATCCCCGTAAGTGGAGGTATATGATGCAATGATGACTTGTCATTCTTTTGATTTGCTAAGATGATGATTTTGTTCATGATATCCTTGTTACCATTAGGTTTAAGGATACTTGTATGCCACATCATGGGAGAATTTATTAGCTTTTTGTGCTGAAGGAGGGCCCATAAGAGTGAGAGTTTCTATAGGAGAACTCTCATGGAGAGAGATGTCACTCTAGTTGAGGAAATTTATCGTTGTAATGAGAAAGAAAATACCATGCACATCATCATCATTTTGCAACATTTAGTGAAGCGACCTCTCCATTCTTGACACCGGGCCCGAAGATGTAACCCACACTGGGTGAACTCCTTTATCAGTGTGTTTGTGTTATTTGATTTGATGGTTGTAATTATGTTTCATCTTCTTTAAATCATGCACATGTGAATTTTCATACTCTTTCACATACAATTCTACTGACATCACTTAAGTAAAAGATCTTGGTTAATTCTGGTAGTTGAAGAGATCTGGATCAAGTTTGGTATCAGGGCGGTCTTGTTGTTGATGTGAATTGCGAGTGCGAATGGTAATCATAGATTGAATGTGCAACAAGAATAGAAATGGAGAACAATGAAGATCTATATAAGGACCTCCTCAGGATGGCACACATGGTGGACATAATGTATGCAAAATATGAGGAGAAGATGGCAAGAGAGGAACAGGAGAAAGAAAGAGCATAGAATGATGCTCCATCTACCCTCGCGAGTGAACAATCTTCTTCTTCATCATGTTCTCATCATTCAAATGGAGAGATCAATCAGAGCCTTCAAGTAGAGAATTTTGAATTGATGAGACTTCTATGAGAATAAAAGGAAGAGAAGCAGAGATTGCAAATTTAGTTACGAGCCACGAAAGAGGCCCTAGAAAAGTTGAAGCGCAATGAAGGCTTAGCGAAGCCATCATCACCTACTCCAGAATCAACAATTGAAGTAAACAATGTTGGTAGTTCTTTAGTTTCATTTTTTTATATTGGAAACATGGAGGTACCCATTTCAGGAACTAGCATGAGACTCCTTACCAAAATGGGGTATAAAGGACGAGTACTTGGTGTTAGTGGCCAAGTAATGACTCAACCATTAGAGTTTATACAAAGACCTCGATTTGTAGGTTTGGGGTACACTGAAGGAGAGTGCTCGAAAGCACCATAAGCTTCCAAGACATTGTCAAAACCATCGAGGAAAGAGGATGATTGGAACACATCACAATCCTCCCATGATAGTGCACATTGTAGATGAAGAGCTAAGGAAATCTCTCATCGCCAGGGTTACACCAGAGACAAATAAGAGAGGTATAAAAAGTCTCAGTATTCTAAAGTTCATTTTGATTACAAACATATTGTTAATGATGAGCTGAAATCATGACATAAAAAACTATGTAGTTTTTGTGGTTTGCATAACCATGTGGTTGTTAAGTGTTGGAAGAGAATTGCAACAAGAATGAGAATGAGGCGTGAAAGGTCTTCTCCACATCAGGAAAAGAAGAAGGTTAAGCAGGTATGGAGGAAGAATACTTTTTGCAATCATTGCAATAGAGGTGGACATAAAAAAACCACATGTTGAAGGCCCCATCCACAGCAGTGTCGCAAGGACAAAGCGCCCATGTAGGATCCCAGGTGGTGAAGATGTTCAACAAGAGAATCCACCACATTCATGGTGGTTCACTTTGTTGAGTAAGAGATGGCTTTACTAGATATGATAGCTTGTCATGGCTGCATTTTGTAAATCATGTGTTGCGATATAAATATAAAAGTTACGATGTGTTTTCCATCGCTTAATAAAGCAATGATGATGTTTTTGGCCTTTTATAGATAGTTGGGGTATTGGTTCCTATTATGATGTAAACTTGACCACAAAGTGTGTGTTATAAACTCTTGGAAAGTATGTGGATGCTTGGGTCATGATTGGTCATGTAATTGAGCATGTAGTTTGCAAATATTTTACTATAGGTGTCAGGCCAATTTATTATGCAAATTAACGCAAGTATTTTATTATCAATCCAGGTTTGTAGAACTTAGAAGCATGTCCAAAGTCTATGGATTCCAATGGTATTCAATTTTAGAAGATGAATTATAAATATTAAAATAAATGCATATTACAAATATAAACTCTAATTAAGTAATTTCTAAATCACTTAAATAATACGTGGGATGAGGCTCCTAACATAGGAGAACCTGGTTTTCCTTCCCCGCGATACTATTTCCATGAAGAGAAATCCAAAAGCACTAATTAAAAATGGTTTATGATGCAAAAGATGTAAAATAAGAGGCTCCTAACTAAGGAGGAACAGGTTGTCCTTCTTCACAATTCTTGCTTCAAACCAAAAATGCAGAAATAACTTCAAATAAGAAAAGGGGAATGAAATTCAGTTTTAGTTCAAGATCAAACAGAAGGGGAATTTAACTTAAATTCATGTGTGTCCCTTCGTATGTATATTAGAATTAAGCCAATATTCATTCAACAATAATTACACATTTAAATACATTTGAACATGAACTAATTTATGAAAACTATGAAAATTTAACCAAGAAGTGCACTTAGCTTGGTGTGGGGGCCCTCCACCCTTGCCTTGCACACTTGAAGAAATCTCAACTACAAAAACTTCAGTAAATCAACAAAGCATGAATAACAAATTGAAATGAAATAGGTTCTTATAATTAACTTTCAGTCTTCAAAGAGTCTCAAATTAGATTACATAAATTCTACATGCATAAGCCTTCAATAGTCTTGGCTTAAATAGAGAAATAATAAACAAACTTGACTAAATAGTATCTAAAAAAATTATCTATCTTAATCCCATCTATCATGGTCATATCCACCAATTCAATTACACAAAATTTGGAAAAATCCAAAAATCACTAATTTTGGCCTATTTCCTAGGGATTTTTTGGACAACAGGTCATGTTTGACCAGCTTTGATCGGGCCTGTTTAAGCTTGGTTTGACTAAAACAATAAGGGTTCATTCAATATTAGTTCCCAAGCTTTTTAGAAATGTTCTTAGCTCGTGCCCAGGTGTCCTGCAAGTATGACATTAATAAAGCCATTATGATAATTTCTGATCCTATCCAAAAATACACTTAAAATCCAATTTTGTAAAAACATCTAAAAATCACAAAACTTAATTTATATACATGAATATGCATAGATTGGTCAAAATAGGGTGTATATGGATGGTAAATGGATGGATAACATGGAAATTAGGTGTATTTTAATAATCAAAAGCTGATAAAAAATGAGGGCCAACATCTCCCCCTTGCTTACTCTCAAGCATGTCCTCATGCTTTCCTTTGTCTCCTTGACATTTTGCTTCTATATGTTGACTGTCCTGTTGATGTACCTATGGCTCTGACTCTTGAAGATGAAGCTTCCTGTTGAGCTACCTGTAAAAGGATATCTTTGCCTTCATTCCTTGTAGATATCATTCTTTACTTTTTCTCCTTTCCTTTTCTCTATTTTTCTAAAAAGAAATTCCATCCTTTCTCCTTGAAGTGTTGTCCTTTGTAGTATTCTTCACCTATTAGTGGAAAACTTGTGGCTTGGGATATGTATTCTAGAGTGATGGGAACAAAAATGTCTCTGATGTGTGATGAGGTTTCACCACCAACAGACAAATACAAAAACTTTACACTATTCTTCATTTGATGATAAAACACCAGAAATAACACCAATAAATCATTCTAGATGAGCAACTTCAGAAAAGACAACAAATACAACTTGAATTTTGTAGTACATTCTGACATAACATTCATGTCCCTTTCAAATTAGTAATTTCAACAACTCCACTTAAAGGAGCCAATATCCATTTGCCCTCACATCTTCACTGAAAGAAGCCAATCATGCAATGTTGCACAGTCATAGAGAAAACACCAATCGAACAAATCAAAGCTTCTTTCTCTTATGTATGGGGTTTTCTTCTTGTATAATTCCACTATGAAATAACTTGTGCCAATCCTTTTTATGACTAGGCATTCACTTTCAATTTAACCACTATTTTACCCACGCAGTCTGCAAAATAGGGGTTCAAAGAACCAGGAAAATATCCCAAATAGAAATGAATTTGAGAAAATTTTCTGTGTGGAGCCTAATTGGGTTCATTTTGAAGAAAACCCATGTTTTCATTTTTCAAATTTCAGTTTAGTTTGTTAAGAAAAAGCAACGAAAAATAGAGGCTTCTTAAAAATCGAAATGCATTTCTACGACTGAATAAAATTTCATGATCATTCAATTTGAAATAAGTTTCTAGAAGATTAACCAATGCGTGCATTCAATTGGAAATCAATTTCTGGAGACAAAAACCATTTTGAAATTTTGAATGTTGCTTTTAAATTTAATAACACCACCACTCACTACCTTTTTTTTTTAAATGAAATTATTGAAATAGACAATTTTCATAAATCTGAACAAGTATTTTTTCTTTTTTAAATTCACCTTCTTCACCTTCTCAGAAATTGAATGCTGGAGATTTACTTTATGTTGGAGAAATTGAAATGTTGAAGGTGATCTTATTTGGAGACACTGAATCTTAGAGAATGCTCAAGTTAACCACTAAATGCAACATAATCACTCATTCATTCACTACCTTTTGAGAAATCAATTCTTGGAAAATGAAAATCAACCTACAAGGTGATCATACTTATGCTTAGCTACATAATCTTCCTCAAAAGTCGAAATCTGGAAAATTAAACTCATCCTTCTCCGCCTTTAATTTCTGTGTCTTCTCTCTTATGCTGCAACAATGATTCATTGTTCTTCAAGACATTATTCTCTGTATATAAAAAATAAACATTTTGATCATGTTTTTCCTTGCTCCTTGATTCATAAATCAATCTCTATTTTTTCCAAACTCATCAAAAATCCCTGCATGTTTCAAAAATTCTTATAGTGCATGTGAATGGAACGAATTTTCTCATACAGACCATACATGGATGATATGAATTATGCTCACTATGTTAAAAATAAGAAGAATTATGTTCTCTGTTTATATCAAAATTGAAATCAAAAACTCTGTGTGTAATAATGCATGAGAAAATTATGAGATTACTTGATCTGGAAGTGATTTTTGAGATATCTCTAAGATAAATTGAGTTCTTGTGTTTAGACAATCCATTTCAAGCAGAAATCTCCCTCAATATTTCCAAGGATTCGTTCATTAAACCAATGGAAAATACGTGTTTATTGGTGGCAAAGTTTAAGTGAACAGTGGCAGTGATAAGTTTTAAATAGTGGCAGAGGCACTAATTTATAACTTGAAGCTAACTCGTGTTCACATAAAAATCTTGAGATTTATTTATCCAAATATCTGTTTCATTTATGAGAAAAATCTAGGTTTTTCTCTTACCTTCTTTCTTTACGAGATCGCTGCACTTAGGTGGTGTATTCTTGCTACACAACTGCCAAACCTCTTGGCTTAAATCCCAGTCAACTTCGCTTGCTCCATTTTTCAAAAAAAATCACAAAATTCTCCTCTCTTCTCATAAAAATTCTCTGATCTGGCAGCGACTTGAAGATGTTTATGAGTTATTAATTCGTGTTCCTCTTCATTCTGTGGATTTTCTGAAATTTGTTGGTGAGTTTGGTCAAATTGGCGTAGTAAAGATCTCAGCTTGTAATCCTTTTCGTTAAAACAAATGTTCAACTTCCCTACTTATTTCCACACTTCTTCTTCATAATTGTGCTATGCATTTCTCTCAATTTTGGTTTCTTTCACAAGGTTTTGACTATACATAGCTTTGAAATCTCTTTCCTAGGCTTATTTTGAGCTGTGATGGTGAAAGAAATATGTAATGCAGGTCTGGACTATGCAAAAGAATGCAATACAAAGCACTGTAATTGTTTTTCAGATCATTTGAACTTTATTTGACCATTTCAATTATGCAAACTCATTGCTCATTGTACCTACCATGACTGCGTCCTCCCTGTGGCTACGTCATTCGGATTACACAGTGTGCAGGCCTGTCTTGTCACTACAGCATCATATTTTTTTTTATCATGGCTACTTCATACATGCCTTTCATTATATTTCATGCCCCCTTTGTATTATATGCCCATTAGTTCCTTTTTCATTTTTTCTTTGGCATGTTTTTCATTGTAATTCTTCGCATATATCTTTAGGCATATACCTTAGCGCCATACTTTGTCACTATGTCTCTTATGTATTAAATTTGTTTTAAAATGTCCATAGGATATGTCATTTAAAATAAATAAAAATCGACATTTAACCTTTGTATGGTTCATGTAGGTCAACAAAATTTCTAAGGGGAAAAACATTGCCCTTACTTTTCAATAAAAAATGCTTATACAAATGTATAAGGAAATGATTTTTTTTTTAATATGGTAGGATAATGTATAGGGAAATGATTTTTGTATGGTAGGAGTAGGGCAAATGATAGTTTTTAATATAGTTTATTATGATGAAGTTAATGGGATAAATGTGGAATGGTAAATATGGTGGAGGAATGGTAAATGTGGTGGAATGCATATCAAGTTAAACTAGTTTTTATCAATTTCTAGAAATTTAAAAAAAAATTGAAATTTTAAGAGAACAATTTTCACTTACTGTACTTGTATTCCCATAATATTTGTGATTTCAATGATGTCCTTCAGTCAAATGATGGTCGATGATGTCGATGACTCTTCCAAGATGTTTTTAAAATGTAGAGACTTAAATCTGTTTCATGTTTTTCTCTTCTGACATTGATTTATGATCTTTAAATATTGATGTTGTTCATGTCCCTTCTGCATAATGATATTCCAATGGTGTATCAGGTCCTTTCTGCACAATATTTTTAATTATGTATTAGGTCCCTTCTGCACAATATTTTCAGTGATGTATCAGGTCCCTTCTGCCATGTATTTGAAGTTCCTTCTGCAATTCAGTTACTCAATTATTCACATAGTTTTATTGCAAACTTCCCCCTTGCTGATGTTAAGACTTGTCCTCAAGTCTTGCATTTCTTGGAGGATTGTTTGTGCAAAATCATACACAAGTAAAAGTAAAACAAGATAAATAATTCATATCGAACAAGCTGGTTGGTTTTCTATATGAATTCGAATTTCTTTTGTGCCACTTTCATGGATAATGGAGTCGGGAAGTATGGAAAGCTTATGAAAGTAAGATAGGTTGATGAATGACATCATGAACAATATGGATTATGAAATGCTTCTTTAGAAATTGATGTGACTTGACATGGTACAAAACTTGACTTCTTCTTCTAATTATTAGCTTCATGTATTTTTCCTCGATCTCGATCATGTCTTAGAGTGATTGGTATTCTATTATTCCAAGAAATATGTAAATAAATTCTTGAAATCAAGTCCAAAGATGATATACAAAGAAAATGCATTTGTTTACCCCTTGAGGAATGGTGGCCAACCTAGACCTCCTAACGTTCTTTTGTTCACAAAACCTTTTTTTATGTCCAATTAGGGTGATTCCAAATCCAAGTTAAAGTGAATTCATATGGATATTTCCTGTATAAACAGGTTTTGAAAATTATTTGAAATGATATGCTAAAAATTATGAAGAGTAACATGTTTGATAGAGATACTTGAGAATTTTTAACTAGACCAACAATCACTATTTAGAGTGTAACGTTTTCGTTAAAGATCAGATTAATGTGATTCCACTTGGATATTAAAGTAGATTTATTTTCATATATCCAACAGAAATATTTTTTTAAAATCATTAGGTTTGATATCACAAAATTGGTGATGAACAGACCTAGGAGGCAGAGTTTTACTATGCTGATTTGAAGACATGCAGTCATTAAATGTGATATATATTTTTCATTTGACCTCCAAATGGGATGATTCAAATTGTGTATTAATATATACTTGAATATATATCTCCCATATAAACAGGTTTTGCAAATAAAATGATTTTATATGTTAAATATGCCAATGAACAGTCAAGACCTAGTTTTGTCACTATGCACATGTTTCGAGAAGTAGTTAGTATTTCAAGAATAAATTTTTCATATGATACCTGATTGCAGTGATTAAAATTGATTTGGAAACCATATTGCAAGGGATATCTTCCCTATGAGTATTAGATAAAAGTATTTCCATTAGACACCTCAAATCAAGGCTGTACTAACTCTGTCTTCAACATTTCACTTAAGACCTAGTTTTGATTTGATCACATTTTTATTTGTGGTATAAATTGAAAATTTCAAAATGGATTAAAAACTAGATTTCAAGAGATATATTAAAAAAAAACATGATTTCAAAATGATCCTATATGGCTACCCAAAATAGGATTGTTCTTACTACATTTTGCCATGTAATCCTTTCAAATGAGTATTGAACAATAATGTTTTATTCATGAGAATTTAAACCAGAAGTCTTATTATGAAATTATTCTTGCTATTTATTTATTTATGTTATTCCATCCTACTCTTGTAGAAAAATAAGTCATTCTCTCAAGTATAAGATAATTTCCAATGCATCCATTTTCGTAACAAGATCATGAGTAAACTCACATCCAAATTTGAAAAAGATACTTTAATGAATGTTTAGACATGAAAAATTATTTGATCATAAAGATTTGATGCTAAATAATGTTGAAAAATGGAGTGTTGTTGTGGCCTAATGACTAGTTGAAACCAAGTTTGAATGTGATATTTAAGTTTTTTATTTTTTTCAACTATCATAACACAAATTTCTTCTTGTGGAACTTGTTCAAAATCATGAATGTAGAAGGGATCTTCTATAAATTATTCAATTTCTAGCTCTATTGTTTGAATTTCATTGCATGTGATCCATAACTCATTTATATTCTTACAAAGATAACTAGAAGAAGTTTCTAGGTTCTTTTCTTGTGGATCCTCTTTATGGATACTTTGTTGCTCTTCTATCCCTTTGAAATGAAGATTCATCCCTCCTTATTTAAATGATTTCTTTAACATCATGTTATGTAAATCTTGTTTTGCAAATGGATTTAATAGTTTTTTTTTTTTTTTGGGGGGGGGGGGTTGATTTGGGGATTTATATTCCTAATTTCTATGTTTAAGCATGAATAAATGTAATGACAAGTGTTTTTGTTTTTGTTTGTTTGTTGTTTTTTTTTTAAATCTTCCTAATTCATTGTATTGAACTATGCTTCCTCGGCAAGGGCGCCAAAAATGTTGGGTCAATTTACGATGCAAATTAATACAAGTATTTTATTATCAATCCGGGTTTGTAGAACTTAGAAGCATGTCCAAAGTCTATAGTAGTCAATTTTAGAACATGAATTAGAAAGATTAAAAGAAATGCATATTACAAATATAAACTCTAATTAAGTAATTTCTAATTCACTTAAATAATATGTGGGATGAGGCTCCTAACCTAGGAGAACCTAGTTGTCCTTCCCCACAATACTATTTCCATGAAGAGAAATCCAAAAGCACTAATTAACAATGTTTATGATGTAGAAGATGTAAAAGAAGAGGCTCATAACTAAGGAGGACCAGATTTTACTTCTTCATAATTCTTGCTTCAAACCAGAAATGTAGAAATAACTTCAAATAAGAAAGGAGAATGAAATTCAGTTTTAGTTCAAGATCAAACAGAAGGGGAATTTAAGTTAAATTCATGTGTGTCCCTTCATATGTAGATCAAAATTAAACCAATATTCATTCAGCAATCATCACACATCTAAATACATTTGAACAAGAACTAATTTATGAAAACTATGAAAATTTAACCAAGAAATGCACTTAGCTTGGTGTGGGGGGGCTCCACCCTTGCCTTGCACAAATGAAGAAATATCAGCTACAACAACTTCAGTAAATCAACCAAGCATGAACAATAAATTGAAATGAAACAGGGTCTTCAATTAACTTTTAGTTTTCAAAGAGTCTCAAAATTAGATTACATAAATTCTACATACATAAGCCTTCAATAGTCTTGGCTTAAATAGAGAAATAATGAACAAACTTGACTAAAAAGTCTCTAAAAACCTTATATATCCTAATCCCATCTATCCTGGTCGAATCCACTGATTCAGTTACACAAAATTTGGAAAATTCCCAAAAATCACTAATTTTGGTCTATTTCCTAGGGATTTTCTAAACAACAGGTCATGTTTGACCAACTTTGACTGGGCTGTTTATGCTTGGTTTGACTGAACCAATAGGATTTCATTCAATATTAGTTCCCAATATTTCTCTAAATTTGCTCAGCTCGTGCCCAGGTGTCTTGCAAGTATGACATTAATGAAGCCATTACGGGAATTTCTGATGTTGTCCAAAAATGCACTTAAAATCCAATTTTTGTAAAAACATCTAAAATATGCAAAACTTAATTTATATACCTGAATATGCATAAATTGGTCAAAATAGGGTGTATATGGATGGTAAATAGATGGATAACATGGAAATTAAGTGTATTTTAATAAGCAAAATTTGATAAAAAACGAGGGCGAACAATAGGTTTGTAGAGGATGCAAGTGTCGGTCCATCACTTATGGCTCTGAAGAACAAGGGTGAAGGATAAGGAAGTGCAAAATGTCATGATGTTTGTCATGTAGACAATGTAACACACCAATTTCAGATTATGTTCATGCTTTTGGAGGACAAAAATCTCCTCAATGGGGAGGAATGATCTAAATGGCTCTAGAAATGCTCATAATTCAGAAGTCACTCAGAATAGCTTAGAAAATAAAAGTCATTGGATTGAAGTGAAGCCAAGAATAGATTATAGTGCTCGTCATCCTAATTCCAACGACGTGAATGACACTCAAATCTGAGTTCGTATGCTCAAGATATCCACGGTCAAAATTCTAGTCAAACTAGGCCAAGTGGTAGTCATTAAGGAGGCAACAATTTGGCAAAGTACTAGCAGACAAAATTTAGCCATCGGAACGGGTGAATTTGTTGCCTCGTTAATTTTTCTGGTGACCCCCAATTTTCGGCCGATTGATTTTAAATATGTGGTTATATATATATATTATATAATATATATATTATATATATATGTTGGCA
The DNA here is from genome assembly GCA_000404065.3 of Pinus taeda. Taxonomy (NCBI): domain Eukaryota; kingdom Viridiplantae; phylum Streptophyta; class Pinopsida; order Pinales; family Pinaceae; genus Pinus; species Pinus taeda. Next base: position 21,755 of record APFE031204327.1, on the reverse strand, counting down.
GCGGCCAACCCCCAACCAACATATTAAGTACTGGGTGGCAGGTGGCCAAGCCCCGCCACCTCTGTCATATGGAATGCCATATATATATATGTGTGTGTGTGTGTGTGTGTGTGTTAAAACAAAGGATGGGCCAGCGGGGTTTGAAACTGCGTTGGCCGATGGGCAGCTGGTCTGATGCAGCAACGCAATCAAAACCTGGGATGGTTATGGAATAACACACGTCCAAAAATGTTAAACCGCCAACCAATTAAGTTAATGCACCAACCTTATTTAAAATCACACCAAATAAAATATGGGGTGCATCCATATTTTAATCGCCGATCCGCCAACAACCTACGCCCATTATTAGTACGACCAATGAATAGGCCAATAACCTATGTCTTGGTAAATCCACCACTCAAACATATTTAAACCTACATTTTTACCATTCATGTAAGGGCGAGTGCAGGTCGTGCACGAAGTTTATGTGGGTGGAACCTTAACATAATGGTCGAGATAGAACCATGCTTGGCACAAATTTCACAGTGACAGAATCATGTCAACTTTATACTCAAATGAACCCAAATTTTTCAGGGAACGTGATGGTGGTCTGTTTCCTCATCTGATCAGTATGATTTCAAGCAGTCAACAGTGAGGAATCTTTGTAGAATCTTGAAGAATCTAAAAGAATCACTTAGAGGCTGATTTTTTGTAGAGGTAGAATGATGTTGAATTTATAGTCATTTTTCTCATAATTTCATAAGGAGCGCAGTGGTGTGCTCAGAATTTTCATCCAAGTAGTGGATTTTTTGGTCATCTCTAGGAAGGAATCTTTGGAGGAATCTTCAAGATTCCCAAGTGTCCAGATTTTGACAGTGTCAGAAAGGGGCCAAGTTTATAGTCGTTCGTCATGATTTCGTGCCACAAATTCAATGGTGTAGTCCATTTCATCAACGAAGCTTCAGATTCTCAGGCCATCCATATAAGTGGAGGTATATGGTGCAGTGATGACATGTATTTCTTTTGATTTGCTGAAATGATGATTTTGTTGTTGAGATCCTTGTTACCATTAGGTTTAAGGATAGTTTTATGCCACGTCATGTGAGAATTTATTAGCTTGTCATGTTGAAGGAGGACCCATATGAGGGAGAGTTCCTATAGGAGAACGTCTCGTGGAGAGACATGCCACTCTAGTTGAGGGAATTTATCCTTGTAATGACAAAGAAAATACCATGTACACCATCATTATTTTGCAACATTTAATGAAGTGACATTCCCACTCTTTACACCAGGCCTAGAGATGCAACCCACATTGGGTGAACTAAGCTATCAATGTGTTTTTGTACTTTGATTTGATGGTTTTTGTTATGTTTCATCTTTTTTAAAGCATGCACATGTGGCTTTTCATACTCTTTCACATGCAACTTTGCTAACATCACATAAGTAAAATATCTTGGTTAATTATGGTTGCTGAAGATGTCTAGACCACTTGAAAATAGGAGTGATTGCCTCCTTCATCTCGCAAATAGTTGATCTTATCCTTCCTTAGCTTCACTTGCACTAGTAGTGGCTTGATTTCTAATGAATTCGAGTTGATGAGAGAGGGTGTTGTGATCCCAAGCTGAGTTAAGGAGTTAAGGAGGTGGACAAGCTCCCTAGATTCTCTCCTTGTTGTCTCCTTTGAGACCCTACATAGTAAATAACTCAAAAATGCTCCATTTTCCTACAATTTAACCACATTAGGCCACATACTATGTAAAACACCTTTTACTCTTCTTACTAAGAATAATATAACCAAAAATGTGAATTAATGTAAGAAAATAGTTTTAAGGTTGGAGGATGGCATCATGATCTTCACAATATACCTATTGATGGGACTCATCATGAGGGACATATGTCATCCTCTGTCATTTACATGTCATGACTCTACCTATCATGATTTGCTTGAACAATTTGATCCATCAACTAGCTCTTCATGCTCTCTTGATTTTCGAGTTGTTGGTTCAAATTGCGATAAGATACAAGGCAAACACATTACATTGGTAGAGGAGGATGAAAGTAAAGATACTTTTGGTCTCTCTTCCCTTTTTCAAAGTCCCTCATCTCCAGATGATGCACTTCCATTCTTGGATGGTTTTTCTTCCACTTGATCTATAGTCTTGGGCAACAATCACTTTGATGATGATCACTCTGTTGTTATATCCGATGATGAATGCCCAAGTCCATCTACTAATCTTTCGGTCCCTCCGGAAGACTTTTATTTGAAAGTTTTAGATCTAGAATCCGATTCGGTTGAAGAATATTCTCTTATGGAAACCTCCTCTTCATCTCACTATCCCTTGTGAGGTGCATCAAACTGCGACAAGGATATTCCTTGCTCTTCAGTTTCTTCATCTGATGAGTTAACCTCTCAATTGACACAAGGTGGTGATATTATCCATGATGAAAATGAAAACAATCAAATCATAGAGTACTCTTTCCATCCCTTATCATTTCTTCTCTTGCATGAAGACAACTCTTCAAATCAACTTTCTCATGAAATTTCCCTGATTCATACATCTATAGATTTGCGATCAAAAGAATATTTCAACTTGCATAATTTGGTTGTTGAGGTTGAAAAATCCAATCAAATTAGTGACAGATACACTGCCATCCGACGAGCAGTGGTCTTACTGAAACTAGTGGTAGCAGCTATCTTCACACCATGCAAGCTCTGATTCAATCTTTAGAATGCGATTTTACGATCCTTGAAAGTTCTGGGACTTGTCAGAAAGTTGAGGCACAAAGTCGAGTCACTTCAACTTTTGTTGATGGTTATGTCAGGATCCTGTGACTCTGATAAGCCCCCTGAACTAATTCAAATATGATTTCCCTCTCACAATCCTTCTCTTTGCATGGCTTCATTCGATGTAAAATTATTTTTGAAGATGTTTTCTATTTTGAATGTAATATTTCGAACTTTCGAGACTTGGTTTCCAATCGGATTCAATATTCTATTCCACATGATTCATCTCCATGCAAGGCTCTTGTACTTAACTCAGGTTTGGAATGTGTTTCTCTCATAGAGTCATGTAATTATGAATTTGATCATTTGAAAGATTATCTTTGGTCGAAGGAATCATGCATATCAGATTCATTTCTTAATAGTCAACTCCTAGATTTCTTGTGAATGTTATATTGCAAATATTTCCCTTCATCACACCTGAGATCCTCTTCAGTAATGATGAATGCATGAGTTATCTAGTGAATCAAATTCTTCTTCACTCATCGTATCCTAACCTGTTTCATGTGCTGGCATTGATTTTCACTTATTTTGATGATTACGATGCTTAGAGTGAAATATGTTACTGGTTACAAGGGAACGGGTTGTCATATCTATCGTTCAACGAGGATGATTCATTTTTTCAAGGCATTCATAAAGATGTTCAAACTGATCTATTTTTGTTATCTTCTAATCGAGAATCTCTTGCAACAAAAGGTTCATATGATCATAATTTTAATTACAATTCTTTTTTATATTTTCCCACCAGTATGTTTGATGGCAGTTGTTTCACATCAATTAATATTTATGGTTTATCTCACTATCCAAGTACTTGTTAAGTAGTTGAGGCAATTACGCACTCTCTGGTGTTTATGTCAAGTCCTCACTGTCTCGACACGCCTGTAGACTATGATTAAATATTTTTTCCCTCACACGATTCTCATCGTAATCCCATGCCTCTAATTGAAAATTCATCTTTTCAATTATTCCAGGGTTTTCAAGAGGATTGTCATCAATTTTACGATCCAATCATTGAATGGTTGGAGCAATATTTCCTAGCAAGCTCCGTTGCAAATAACAAATTTCGATCTTTCCTTGTGATTGCTAAGGGGTTTAGTGTAGATGAATACACATTCGCAATATGCTTCTGAGGTTTGTTGAATGTCGATTTTCATTGAAAAGGTAAGAATGTGAACTGGGTAGAAGTAGTGCCTATGGCCTATCTTTTTGCTAATAGGTAAGACCTTCAAATTTATATGCAAGTTATTCAAGTTCTTATATTTTTTGTTGCACAGTTTTGATCGATCATATCTTTGTGTATGCAGGTCGAGAACAACTATGGTGGATACATTGGAAATTTCATTATACACGACCTTGACCTTCTAGATATTTAGGTTGGGAGTAGAACTAGATGCATTCTTGTCTCCTGATCTGATTGAGAAAATTAGTTTTGTTGTGCTAAAATTCCTTTTCAGAATATATTAAATTTTCTTGAGGATTATTGAAATTATTTGCAATCTTATACATGGGTTTTTGAGTGTTTTTATGTAAGTTTTATGTGCAAATTAACATAAAAAAATGATTAAACAACACCATATAACAAACATGAACATCACCATAAACAGTATCACAACAACACATGATGAAGGAGTTCACCCCTCCTGGGCTATGTCTCCTTGGTCCAGCTTCCAATGGCCTGGCCCTCTCTATTATCCTCAAAAGTGTGAATACATCAGTTTATATTGTTCAAAAAGCTCTGAAACCTATTCCAATGACTCTAGAATGCCCAAAAATGCATGTGTAGCCTCTTTTTCCTCATGATTTGGTAAACAAATGAAGAAGTTATGGCCTTTCCAAGTTTTTTGCTAATCACACCGCAAATTCCCCAAAATCCGGCACCATCCTACAAACTTGACCCAAAATGTGCTAACGGAGCAAGAATTTCGTTGAATTTCGGGCAAAATTGTCGAACGCTTTAAATCGCCTCCAACGCCTTAATTCTGAAAAACGTGGCCATATGGCGTCCATGTGCTCGGGGCTAAGGTCAACGACCATCCCCCATCGGCCGAGCCCCCGCTCCTCTTCACCGGTAGTAATATCAGTGGTAGCGTGTCCAAGGGCCGATCCCTATAGGCTAACCCCTCATCTTGGAATGGTGCGCATGTCATAAATAAATAGAACTTGCGATCTTAATATGTTAAGTTCTATTGCAATGACATATTGGTGGTTGGCTTTACTCGTTCGTTGGTGGTCGCGGGTTCAACCCCCACTATTGTTGCTCGAAATTCAACCCATAATTTTGGTGGCCTTCGGGTTGCCATGTGGCGATCTTTGGATGGGCCACGTGTCAACCTGGCCACCAACCACCCAACCATAAACGTCAAATTACAACCAATAATAAAATGCCACTTGTCACAACATGATTCACTAACCCTATTGACTAGTCAAAGCGCCACATAGACTTGTGCAATCAATGCCATGTCAGTAGTATGGACTGCTGACTAGGCTGTCAAATTTTTACAAAAATTCACCTATTTGGGAAAGTGAATAGAACATGATTCTGGGAGCATAGGGTGTTTGTTTCACATGAAATGAGTTGCACCGAATTGAGGATGACAAGCACTACGTGGTTGTCCATGTTCCACACCAATCTGACAACTTTGAATTTTGAGCACCTGATCATTCCTCCCCACTGAAAGCCTTTTGGACCCTAAAAGATCACTTCAAGTTGTCCAACAAGTGAGGGTATAGTTCCCTCACCTTTCCAATCTTGATCCATTCATCATCGAGTTGGAACTTGTGATCTACATGATGCTTTTCGTGCCTTGCTTTGTACTTGCCTTTGCTTTTTTCAAGTTGATCTTGCACTATTTGATGTACCATTTGGAGTTGTTCAATGAACTTCTTGGCTTTTTCCATGTTACCATCAATAGAAAAATCCTTCTTACCAAGATGATACAACACATTTTGATGCAAATGGTAAACAAATTCCTCTACTTGGTTCCTTTGGCTCAAGCTTGAATGTACATCATGAAAGTATGCATTTTGTTGTTCATAACTTTCATGCAAAACAAAATTATTCTTGAGGAAAGTAGTTGCACAAACATTAGGTTTAGAAAGCATATCAACAAACTTGTCTCTTATACCTTTCTTATTCCTTTTTCTCAAGTGGAATAGTAGAATAAAACACGTCCAGTGAAAGTTCCATTGTCGCTGCAATTTAATCACTACACCATCGAAAATTTCTGAATGAAATTAAATGGGCTTACCATGTTGCATAGAACTACTCTCGTGGCATAGTTGCATACATAAACTTGAAACTCAAATGAAGTTTCAAGCCTAGAAGAGCAAGTATAAATGTTGATCTGATCTTTTGTTTTAAAGCATCAAATGCCTCTTGTTGTTTTCCTCCCCACTGGAAGACCTTTTGCACAAATGCTAAAGAATACAAATGAGTTACAATAGAAGGAAATTTAACAAAATTATTCCTCCAACGCTGTTCTGCTCCCAAAAAACCTCTTATCCAAATGACTATCTTGAGCATTGACCAATCCATAATGGCATCAATCTTGGAGAGGTTTAACTTAAACTTACCTTCTCCAATATCATGGTCCAAGTACATCAAATAAGTTTTTACTCACAAGTGACAAGAAACAAAGTATCCAAGCGAGTGTGACAAACATGGACGTTAGAAGAAGGGAGAGCCTCAAAGCACTGAATGTAGGTTGCAGTAAATAGCAGAATGATAGGAAACATAGTAGAGTAAAGAAGAAAAGAGATGGGCTCTTTAGAGCAAGAGGTTGGCACACTCATAGAAAGAGGAAGAGGTGTGCAAGGAGGGAGCACAGAGTAGAGTAGAGGTTAGGGAGAAATTTGCAGTTCAACATTTACAAGTGGATTGGGATCGTGAATTGGCTTCACAAGTAAGCATGGTTTTCCAACTACACGTAACTCAGGACGAGCTATCCAACTACACCCAATTCAGGAGGAGCTGACGATTTGTGTCAAGGCCTGTTGGGATCGAAGTTGGACTTGAGTTTAATTAGAAGAGGAAATGTAATTGATAGTTAAATGTAAATGTAAGGGAAATGTAATGTAAATGAAATGCAAATGAATTTTTCATAGAGGGAAAGTTTGTAAGGGTATTTTATTAAAATATTCCTCTCTAATTGTATAAAAATTTTTAGGGTTAGGGGTTTCGGTGAGGCATTCATGGGGATAGTAGTTCTCTCTTTTTGGTGAAGAGTTGCATATGAGGGTTTTGGTGTGGGAGGAGATCTTTTGGGAGGTAGTGCAGCCTCTCTGAAGCCATGGGGGGGAGGGCCTGCATGTATGTAAATTTTTTTGTGTTAATATAAAGGGAATTCAAATTCCATTATTTGCAGTAGTTTATTTTTAATTGCAGCAGTTGTGAAATGTAATTTGTTATGGTTTGTTGGTTTACTATTTGCATATGTTTGTGTGTTAAATTTTTGAAGTTGTCTCGCTTATATTTGCAACAACTTGTGCCATTTAGAGTATAGTTTAGTTTCCAGTTGTTTCTATTTTTTTTCTGGGTGTAAAGTTTGCAGCTATGTTTCTCCTGTTGGCCCTCCTGGCCAGAGTGTTTTCTAACACCTTCATGCTACATAACCCATTGTAGAACTCTAGTTGTTTTTTCATATGAAATTTCTTCATGATTTCTCGAGTGGGGTGTTTTCTCCCAAAAAAAAAGGACTCTCTTGTTTTCTCTTAAAACAACTCCATGCTCTTCACTTGTCAACTTATGTTCACATTCATTTAACAAAATTGAATCTACTAAAGATAAAACCATTACCTTTATATCTACAACCTTTGTTCTTGCATTTCCTCCTTCACCATCTTCTAATAATAGGTTGGTGTCTTCTTTTTAGCCTGTCACAAAATCATGTTTTTGTCTATTTTACATTCCATCTCTTAAAACCTACAACCCCTTATTGTCTTTATCTTTCTCTAATATTTTGTGAGCTTCTTATCTTTATCCTTATCTTCCTTAAAGAACTCCACATTCTCTTATTGTCTATGATCTTGTTGATCTTCTTCTTTCTTTGTGGCAAATTTTTGGCCAACTCCATCTCTTCAGTACTTGCATACACACACACACATAATTTTTTAGTTTTAAAAAATATGACTCTCTTGTCTCTTTAGATGCCTCTAGTACCCTCTCCTTGTGCCAAATTGAACTCTCCAAGCATTTCACGAGGCTCTTATCCTAACCCTCATCTTCTTTTTCAAGCATACTTCTTTTCTCTAGTTCACAAATGTGAGCTATTTCTTCCTCTTGCATGGATCTCTATCCATCTATAGTTCCTCTAATACTTTCCTTTTTTTTAATACCAAATCTTCATCTTGTGCAAAAATTTCTTCGCATAAAATTGCACAATAGGCCACTTAACCTTCTTCTTTCATTTCCATTCATGTCTCAGATCTTCTGCAGTTTCCTTCTATAGCAACTTCATCATCTCACTGAGTTGTTCCTTCATCTCAACTATTTCCCTTTTCACTTCTTCATCACTCACCTTCTTGCTATCAACCGCATTGAATTCTTTATTCATCTTATCGTGGCTTCTTTCCTCTGAACCCTTTACATGGCTATCCATAGTCATTCCTCTCTTTCTCTTTGTGATATTCTCCATGCTCAACTGTGAGCTCAACCAAGCCTCTTCTTTGTAACAAGTCTCCTCACCCTAGTACTCAATATCTCGTCAAGTTTTCTTGGTGAAATTAACCTTTCGGTACCCTTTTGATTCTATCATCTAGAACTTCCTGAGCAATCCTTGCTATTCTAGGCTTTTGTAATCACACTTCCTCTTCTCTCTAGAGATTCACTTTGTCATCCTTCCTTCCAAGCTCAGCTGGATCTTGTTTCAATCTAGAACTTTGTCATGTCCTGATTTAATCACCTGTCAATTTTGAATTATAGCTTCTCTAGTTGTAAGGATTCCTACCATAATTATCCTTTCTATTGTTTCTACTTGCACAATTATCAATTACAAAACATAAAGACCATTTACTTACCAAATGTTATCCAGATATACAATTCATTTCCTTATTTATTTGCATACCCAATGCATTCTTTAGTAATCACATAATTTTCTTGTCTCAATAATACGTAGTGATAACCAACTCTAATACCAAAATGATGGTGCTTAGTAACCCTAGCACTACTAACTCTCTCGTAATATTTCTCTTCTAAGCCATCTATACTCGTACCATTATCAACGATTATCATATCACTAAAATGAACCACATTTTCGCTGCACCACTTTGATGTCATTAAGACATTTCGTCATTCTCTTGAAAAGATTTCCTTGATGCAAACATGGTACCAAAACTATACTCAATAAAGCCAATAACAAGTTATTACTTTTGCCACCCAGTGTTAAACCATCTAATGTACACTTTTAACATAAATGAGATTACATAATCCATTTCCACAGGCATTCAAAAATCACTCATTCAACCAACCAACGCACTCAGCATCCTAATGCATCCAATAATTCAATGTAAAAAAGAGTATGTGTGTATTATCTCCTTCATTATTGGTTTAGCAAGAAATTAAACCATTAATTCTACCTTTCATTAAATTTGGCACAATCCGTAATATGATCCAAAGTTGGGCGCAAACATTATAGGACAGACACATCATTTAAGTATTCCACGGTTTAAGCGTATTCTCTAACTCCAACCACACACACAAAATTTAAATCAATTCCTTTACAGACTCAATTTTACAGAGATGCGATCTCATACAAAAATGTTTCAATCTATGTAAGGAAACTCACTTCGCAACCTTCACACGCATGTAATGATGGGTTTCAATATTTACTCTGCTAGTTATATTCCATGTTTCAATTTCTGAATGGTCTAACAAACACACCTTGATATTTATGTCACCAAATCATCCTTCCTCTCAAAATAGAACTGCAATGTGATACTCTATCTCGTGTGCTCAATGTCTAGGAAATCGATGATATAATCATCTACGGTGACCCTGCTATCATTAACTATTAATAATCAAGAATTTCCAAATCGTACAAACCTAAATTGCACTAGTGATTCAGGGTATTTATGTATTATAGTTTGAAAATCACAAAGGAAACATTGTTTATTGACAGAAAATGAATGAACTTAGATTTTCTAAAGCTTATTTTCATTAACTCCTTCACACAAAGATCTCACTAGTCACACATGGAACAATGTATGCATTCCATAGTCAATGTAAAAACCAGAGCATCCGTATATAATAGAGGATATATGTTACATGAGAAAGAAACTCCATCTTAAAACTTTGTATCTTTTCACCACTAATTTGAATCAATTCTATGATTACACACATTTTTATGTGTTTCTCTAATATGGTCACCTCCTTTTCTCTATTAACCTAATTTCACACAACTATTGGGCATGTCTCTGCCTTACCTCCTCTATCTATGTTGGTAGGTTTACAATATAATTTGGAATAAAAACTACCAAATCGTTTTATATCCTAAATTCTCTCATTAGTTTCATAACAAATTATTGAAATTGAATACCTCAAAGGCTTACAAAACACATGGAAAAGGTATCTTAACTATCCCTATACTTTCCTTTTAACTATTAAAACAAATCCACTCTAGAAGAACTTTGACTAAATCCGCCTTCTAGACACTGTTTACATAATTACTTGGAATTTACTTCCTAATCTCATTATTTATCCTAGACTATACAATTTTTGGTTAAGGGAACCCACCCCCTTTGGTAAATTCTAAGATCCCCTAAGATCTGGTTAAAAATATTTGACTTGGTATTTATGTTCCTACATCAATGGAGAGAGGTCACTAAATAGAGAAACCTACTAATATTACTTTACACAACATTTTTCGCACTTAGGAAAATGAACATAAATCTGGATCTCTCGCTATTCGATGAACCCTTTTCAACAATCTCCTACAAAATTGGAAGAAAATCCATTATGATAAATACAAGATTCTTGAATTACATTGTTAAGTAACCCTAATTTTAGGAATCATCACAGGTTGCACATTATAAAAGTGTGATGTCGCATTTGTTACTATTACAAATCTGAGATGATCATCACACATTGTTGCATTAAAAAGTGCAATGGCTTTTTTACATGGGTAAAAAATAAGAATTAAAATCTAGAATCCTTGTTGGATAATCTTATCCAAACATAATGGGCTCGACTCTGTACCTATTCGGACCTCATCCCTGACTTGATGGATCTCATCTCCCTTTATGTGGATCTCATCCCATGAGAAATGGATCTACAACCTCCTCTCTTGTCCAATCATATAGTGTAGACCAAAGGCAAAAGGGTTGGCTTTTGAGGTTCTTAATTTATACATTTATGTTGTCAAAGTGAAGGCTTATCATTGCAAAGGGAGGATTAGAGTTTGTTAGAAGGAGGCTTATGACATCAAGGCCTATTGGGTTGTAAACTTCTTCTCATTATTAATACAAGTACATTGTCTTTCTCACATGATATGTTTAATGTTTACATGTATGTATTAGAGCTCCTTGATCTTTTGTTTAGTACTAGATTGAACTTATTAATGTATTGTACGCTTTGAACTTGTGCCTATTTTTGCTATTGCATATTCTAGTTTCAGGGATTGAAAGTGGAGTGGGATTTCAAGAAAACAAGGAATTTGGAGACTTATTTCATTAATCGGGTAAGTGCATCTCTATTTGTTCAAGTATTTCTAGATAAACCTTAGTATATATTGTTTTGTTTGTTCTAGACTTAGTTATTTAGTCTAGGGAGATCGCTCTTGTCCACAATAGTGATTAGTTCGCTAACAGTTACCAATGACAAAGGTCATGAAGAAGAGGGAGCCAAGGCTAAGAAAATAGAAACTTAACATCCAAAACCTAGAAATTTATTTCTCGAAAGAAATAGATCAAAGTAGAAATAATACCCAAAGCATAAAATATTGTCTAGACTATCAGTAGTTTATGAACAAAAAGTAGCAAGAGTAACTCCATCCATTAGATTTTTTCACGATCCATTGAATTTACATGAAGTGAAGGCCAAAGTGCATATTCATATTATGAATGGAAAATATAAAAAAAAATGCCACATATGATTAATAAATTTCAAGCAATGTTACAACCCTTGTTGAATCATTGGAGATAAATGAGCATATCTTAGGTAATATTAATCATTATTCGACCAAATGAAAGGTGTTCCTCATCAAAAAGGACATTTTAGATGTAATGGAGTGATTACTGTGCCCAAAAATGCTTGTCAACTATAAAAACAAAACATCACCTTTTGCAAGTTGCACATTTACTAGGATCGATCTTGGTCACAAAGGAGCGAAGATTCAAAATCACTCCAATACCATGTTAAAAAAAATGGGATATTCACACAAGTCAAATACCTTAATACAAATGCTCACACATAGATCAAAATTTCAAACAACAAGGTTTACATGGCTAAAATCCTAAAAGGGGGAAAGCCTTCATGTCACTTAAGCAATTATTCAACATGGAAAATATTGTACAAGGACATCTCTTAGTTCAATCATCAACAATTCACCCTCCATTATCTTAAATGGAGATCACTAATCAACTGAGTGATAAGCTATGGAATAAGTGTTGTTAATATTAAGAGGATATTTGAATTGTTGGATCACCCATGGGTAAGACATGGTTATGACTGTTGAAATAGTGAAGTATAAAAGAAGATGGAAGAAACACAATAAAAGCACACTTTAATAGAAATTCACATTAGACTAGGGTGAACTTAACCTTGCTTCTAGTGTCAATATATCCTAACAAGTGTGTATAGACAAGGACACACTTCTTCCCACAATCTATGTATCTTGGAAAATGTTGTATGTATTTTGGAAAGTGTTGCACAGATTATATCATTGCATTAAACCATCAGTATCCTCATACCAATGAATAGTAAAACATATTAGATCATAAATATTGATAGAATCTTAAATGGTGGTGGATGTTAAGTTGTTAAATTTGATTTTGTACCAATTGTTTCTCTAATAAACAATCAAGGCTTAATATGATTTGGATTCAAGGGAGGATTTATCACCATGGGTGTGCAGTCATTTCAACTAGTAATG